>APFE030502320.1:41085-52465 GCA_000404065.3 Pinus taeda
GTACATATTTAACATTTATTCAAAAATAAATCCTACAACAGGCCAGAACAGAATTTCTTTTATAATTCAAACCTAACATAAAATGTACATATCTGATCCAACATTGAATTTATTTTAGCATAGTTTAAAGAAAATGGCCTTTTCATTTAGGAAAAATGCCAAAAGGACCATTTCAGGAGGGCAGGAGGGCATTTTTTCTTTAATTATAAAAAACGTGAAACGGACATCACATTTTTTTCAGAAACCAGAACATAATTTTTACTCATTCAAATATACGGGCGCAAGACATGATACTTCTTCCTAACCACACATCGATTCAAGTAACCCTAAAACAAACTAGAACGACAAATGACAAGAGATTTACCAAGACACGATAGTTCTTCCTAACCACACATCAATCAAGTAAACCCTAAAACCGACTAGAACGACAAAAGGAAGACATGCTATTTTTCCTAACCACACATCAATTCAAGTAAACCCTAAAACCGACTCCGCAAAGTGGACAAACTGGAAATGTCATGGGCGTATGAGAAGGGTGCGCAAGAAGAGGAGGCATGCTGAGAAAGCGATTAAAATCACCAGATATCCGCATCTTAGTACCTGCCACCAATATGATTCCCTACCATCTCCAGATACAACGATCCTTCTGTAGTTCAACAGCAGGAATCTAGTCGTCCTCGTCAATCTTCCATCTAGGAGACAGCCGTCTTTTAGGGAATTGCGTTCTTGTCGAAGTTGCAGTCCAAGTCTGATCAACTTAAATTGCTCAACAAATTGGTGGAGGACGACGGCAATCGTTGGTGTGGACACCAGGGCTGACAAAAGAAGGGCTAACAGAATGAACGTATTCCAGAGGCCATCACATCCAATTGACTGCTTGATTTGCCCCGCACGGGAAAACAGGGCAGCCACAAGCTCTCCCTGAAAACCCACGAAAATAGGTAATGTCTTGTATATGCCGTCACGACGGTCCTTGTACTCCGCTTGTACATTGGAAATCCTTTGATTGAAACACTCCACAAGTGAAATTACGTCGTCGGGTGTTGAGTTCTCGGTAGTCAAAGTCCGATTTTGCAGGGGAACAACAGCAGTACCATCACCGTAACACAGCGAGTCTTATTTGTGCGACTATAGCATAGTTAATATTATACTCCTTACATTCTTAACAGGAATTTGACCTCATCACATACCATGTTCATGCATCCATGCATGCATCATCATCCAACTCCCGACATGCCTTCCTGCCCGAGCTTGACCTCACCGCCACGGTAATCCGGCGATGCGTTCCTGCCCGCTTCCAGCGCCGGTATTCCTGCCACTTCCAGCTCCGGTGTTCCTGCCCGCCTCCAAGGCCATTTGAATTTGAAATTTATTTTCCCGCTTTGTTTTGAAATTTGTTGTTCCCCCTTGTTATCGCAGGGCATGCTCTCTTTCATACACTTGCGGTATGCTCTCTTTGGCACTCTGTGGAGACGAGATAGACGAGCTCTTGCTGTGGCCATGGTAACGGGGCCTCGGATGGCTGGCATGGCAATGCAGTGTACATTGTAAATACAAGCACACAGAATTTGTGATGGTTATGAGAATGAGGTGGTCTGAATGAAAGCATTGTTCACAATCACCAAATTCTTGAAGAAGCCATCCACCTGGTTTCTCAAAAATTCATAAAAAAATTCTTAAATCTTCGTTTATGTTTGAATTCAACCCTTTCAAGTTTATGTTTGAATTCATCCACATGGATAGCCATTCTCATCTTTAACTTCTCCTCCTCACTATTCCCATTCTCAGAAAGTAATGGCATTGTCTGGATGAGTGACCTCAGGTCCGCAGCTACTGCCTGTAAGCTTTCCAATCCATCCATTATCCGACCCATGATCATCGCTTTGCACTTGTTGATAAATTACCCTCTTTTGCAGGTGCAGGAAAGACGCGGACCACAAGAACTCGGGCGGAACGCGCAAGTTTAGGGTCGAATTTATTAACTGGCGAGAAGATTCAGATTCAGAAAAAGAAGAGCACATCAATAGAATCCATGCAAAGGAACCAGAAAATAATATAGTTATTGCCTTTACTCCATATAAAGCCCTATGCATAAGTGCATCAGTTGATGACTGTTGAAAATTGTAATTCCAACTGCGCGTGAGTGTTTCAGCGTGCAACGATCCCAGTAACCCCAGCAATTCAAACCTCAGCGATCAACGATCAGCAACCTCAGCGATCAGCCGATATCGCATCGGCATATCGCATCGGCGAAATAGAAGTGGTGCTTTATAAAGTTGTTTTTACCATTTGCGATGAGCCGGACCCGATGAAGGAATTAATTCCTTTTTGATAAATTATCGCGCCCATTTTATTTTCGCTATCGGCGAAAACCAAGTGTGCAGTCTCTTTCCCATGCGATAAGCTCTCACCCGATATTGTGGACCCGACTGCTGTTCAACATTTTGGTTCATAATTTTTCGGGTCCGCAAGTGGCTTGTTTTATATTTCTTTTGTTATTGTGCATATATTATAATATATATATATCGGGCATGTGGTGATCGGGATTTCGCAATCGGCAGAAACAATGGGTGCACATTTGTGTGCCATGCGATAAAGCCTGGACCCGATATAATTCCAAAAGCATAGTTTATAATGGATGAAGTGAAAGCCTGGGAAATTTAATTTTGACGTGAAGTGAAAGTACTCTTACCGCCATTTATCTCAGTAAGACAGTAAATGATATTTACTGTGGTTGGTATGGTGAAGTTTTAATTCTTCCTGAGCGGGAGTATGGGCATAGAAAAATATCGGTGAAACCATTTAATTTTTACTGTCTTCTTTTTACGGAAGTATGGGATGTAAGTCCTCCCTCTGGTAAGTCATATATGAATGTAATTTTGGAAAATGCATGCATTGTAATGTATTGTAAGAGAGGTGAAACGCACAGCAGTGCGCAAGCAATGTTTGGGGATATGCATTGTTCAGGACATGTATTTTGGTGTCACGCAGCAGCGTGAGTAAAAACTCCTCTGTGTGTAATTTTTTTTAAAAAAAGTGGAATGCAAGCGGTGAATCCCTCTGTGACAGAGGAAGTTTATGTTTTGAAAATGCATCTCTTTTTAATATAAATCCTTGGTGTGTAAACTGTCCCCTGTGCTCAGAATTATTTTTATGTTTTCCGCTGTGTTAAAAAGACTCTGGGCAAAACAGAGCATTGTCTCTATGTGAAATTTTATTGTTGTTTTTGGGATTTTCCAAGAAAAATTCCCCAACAGTGGTATCAGAGCCAGGTTAGGCTCTTTGAAGACATCAAAGAAGCTGTAGGAAGGATTTTAATACCTTCCCCTCACCCTCCAGGGTTTAATCAAAGCCTGTAACTTGGCACTGAAAATTCCAATTGCCGCATTGCGTTTCAGGTAATTGAAATTTTCATCTAGCAGATTATCCATGGCTGGCAGAATTTTGTCAGACGACCGGATGCCATCAGATAAGTTGAGCAAAAGTTGTGTTCTTTGAAGCTTTCCGATTTGGGTGATCACTGCGATGCAAATATGGAGAACTTCGAGGTTAAAGATCGTGTATTCATTCGTCCATTCATCATCCCATTCCAATGTATTTGCAGGAACAAGAACAAACAGATCCGCTTATGTCACAGAGAGGGTTTCCATTGCTCCCGACAGCCATGCCACATAATCTACGCACTTACAATCTCCCCATGCAGCCTCAATTGCTTCAATCTTTCTTCCAAGGCCACCTAAAAACCTTCCAGTTCTGATGATATCGGCATCCTTTGATATTTGAAAGACTTTACCTCTGGATCTGGTTGAACCCAAGATTGCAGAGCGCCACATAAGCTGAATCACAATATGCAAAGCTAATGTACAGAGGCAAAGTTTATCTCCTTTATAAAAAAAAGATGTCGACAAAAGGATATGTAAAAGACTATATGTAACTGGTTTTCATTCATAATACATGATCAGATAGAAATAAATGTTAAATTTCTGCAAATATACTCGGGAGAACAACCTTGTTATTGAATTTACATAATATATGTATTTACTTGATATAGCAAAGACAAAATTTCATATCTAAAGCCTTTGATCCAAAATCATTTTCGTAACACTACAAATTGTAGCCAACTGCATGTTTTGAAACCTCCACAGACAATATTTAACAAGTCTTTACAGAAGGATACCTTTGTACAATTAAATCGGATGGGAAGCTTCCATTTTAAGTTATGTCATCTCAGGTTTGTAATTTGGAAGATTCTGAATTGGTCTGATTTCAACTCTACAAATTGTAGCCAACTGCATGTTTTGAAACCTCCACAGACAATATTTAACAAGTCTTTACAGAAGGATACTTTGTACAATTAAATCGGATGGGAAGCTTCCATTTTAAGTTATGTCATCTCAGGTTTGTAATTTGGAAGATTCTGAATTGGTCTGATTTCAACTCTACCAAACTTGAAATAGGTAATGGTACCAAACCTTTGCTTTTGTCTTAACATTCCATTGCCATATTTTGGGTTCTGCAGTATTCTCGCTCTCTTCAGTTTTTGGGTCTCATCCAAACAAAAGTTTTGGTTGCCATTAAATGTGATTGAGGGGAGAATATAATAGCTGGAATTTAATATCTGAGTGCTCTTAATGAGAATAAGGCTTCTATGTGAAAGAATACAAATCTGTAAATTCTTTCAAAACCTGGATTTGATGCAGATGCCAATTAAGTTTTTAATAAACTCTGGTGTTTTATGCTTTATTGGTACATGTTCAGAATGACCAACTCTACGGGCAAACTGCTGTCAAATCAAAGTCAATTTCTGTCCTGGATGAACATCTGCCATAAGTTACTGGTTTTTGATATGTTACCATGACCTATTATCTCGTTAGTGGTCTACAAGACTTCGGATCTGAAAACCAAGTGTTTTTCTGTCTATAGGCTTAATGTCTTTTCAGACATACCTGGTCTACAATTTTTTTACTATAAAGTACTAAAGAAAAGTTTGATTAAAAACTGGTTGGGATTTCAATATTTCGATCTCGTGGCTTTACCTTTGGGTTATGAAATTTCATAAAATTTCTTGCGTAGAATTATAATTATTAAAAATGGTGTATTCATTTCTAATGGGTTCATTGGGTGGGAAACGACTCAAAGCTCAAAAGAACAGTTATTTGTACACTATCTGGCATGTAGTCAATTCAATCTTTCAGATTGATCCTCGTCGAAACAGACTATTCAGAGCAAAAAGGAAAAAGCAATAGTTATTTTTGTACATTATTTGTATTTTTTGGATTCATCCATGATGACATTTTTTTCTATATTCTACCACATGGAATAAGGTTTAAGTTCTGTAGGCATACAAAATATCACTACTATGGTCATGTTTTACCATATGGAATAAGGTACATTAAATTGTTGTGGTATACAAGACATTATTACATTCATGCTGTTGTATCGTAATAAATTAAAATCTCTATTTTGTACAGCAGGTCTATAACAAACCAGTCTTGAGAGTATTAAAACACTTTAAAAAATTTAAGTCTCTAAAAGGTTACATGTTGCAAGTATGGAGAGTATTAAAATACTTAAAAAAAATTAGGTCTCTAAAGGGTTACATGTTGCAGGCTTCAACAAGATAGTGTTGGGATCATGACATAGTTATGTACACTTAGTTACATGTTTGGGATTAGAAACTCTCATATGTTTTTTACAACTTTGTAATTGCAAATCTACAACATTGTGGTTATAAATGGTTGGGATCTACCCAGCATATTTAATATTGTTTTTATAATAAACTTCTTTTTATATAATTTTAGGACAAATATGGCTTCTCTTTTGATGTTTACATGCAAGGAGGCTTTATTTCAAAGTTCTTGAAATTTCTGTTAATGTACAAATTGAAATTATAAATGGTTGGGATTGTCTTACACTGAATCTCTTTCTTATATGGGGATTTGAACCTTGAATCTCATGGTAATACATAATACTTTACAATATGACAATCGACAACTGAGCTTCCCCCATGGGCTTTATGATATGAGTTAGCCATAAAAGGCCTATTGCTTTTCATTTTCTTTTGGAAATGATGTGATTTATTTAGCACTTTGAATTTGTCTTATGAATGCAAGATTTGCCTACATAATATTTAGTTGTTTTGATATTCTTTTTGGGTCTAAATTGATCAATTCATCTTTTTTATTTTTCATCGTGGTATTTGGTTATTTTGGTAATTCTTTGAGTCTCTCTATCAATGTGTTTTATTTTTTATTTTTAATTATGGTAGTAACTTATTCGAGTGATTTATGCTAATGTTGTCACTATAACCTAAAAGTACATCCAAGAGCCCACAACCCGATTACTATTACTATTATCTTCTTTGACATGATTGTAAGAGGTGAATAGAATTTCTAAAAAAATGGAGTCTTTACATTCTTCCCTTCTATTTTTGTTCTCACTTCTTCATTAAAATGAAAGTTTGTTTTTTTAACTAACCAATAGTAACATTGAAAGAAAGGGAGTTAGAATATGTCACATGGTAAATTAAAAAGGGACAAGATTAGGAGACATAGGTAGCTAGGATTATAGTTATTCCCCTTTGACACACTTACCTCTTTCCCTCTAGTGGAGTCATAAACCCTTAGGTGCTCTTCCTCAATCATCCTTGGACCTTTATATACTATGAGTCAATGTGCATGATTAGAAAGCTTAGGCCACACATGACAAGATTACAACATTTTCATATATGCCTAGAAATTTACTAGTCAAACCTTGGCCTTAAGCTTTGCACTCGGAATCCATATTGACATACTTACATCTTTTACAGATGGGGCCATTTACATAACTTGATTCCCACCATTACAACACTTATTTACACTTGGCAGATAACTAGGTCTAATACAATCAAGGATTGATATTGGAGATATAAGAACCACAGTCATCCACAATGCACCCTAAATATTGAATTCTCTACATATGAAATGGATACTCTCCTAGGATGGCATATAAATTGCATTTTTGCAATGTGCTTTAGATGTTCTTTCTAGGTTTTACAAAAGATGAGGATCCCATCTAGGTATATTACCACAAAATAATTATGGTCATAGATTTTCATCCTTCATCCCCATGAATGACACTAGCGCATTAGTTCAACTGAAAGGAATGACCAATCACTTTAATATATCTTCGCTATTCTTGAAGGTTATCTTCCACACATCAATTGGCTTAATTCCCACATAGTGATAACCTTATGTAAGATCAACCTTACAGAAAACCTTGGTACATTTGCATTCATTCAGAAGATCATCACTCTAAGAGATGGGGTATTAGTTCTTCACTGTGATTTTGTTGAAGGTCTTATAATCAATATAGAGTCATCATGTTCCATCCTTGCTGTAAAGAAGCACAATAGGGATCCCATAATGTGAGGAGATTAGTTAAATGTGATGCTTCTTTATTGGTTCTTGAATTGATAATTTGATATCCTTTCTCTTTAGAAGAGATCATTTGTATATAGGGCCATGGGTAAAATGAGCACCTACTGTTAAATTAATTACATGCTTTATGTGGTAGTGTTAAATCACTTTAATATAACTTTGCTAGAAGATTTTCTTTTTCTATAAACTAAATCCGTCCATTATAAAAAAAACACAGTGTTACATAGATAGACTAACTCCATCTACTGTCACAACCTACCATCCTAGAAACCAGATCAATGATAATAGAGGAGATCTTTCAACTAGAATGTACTAGTCAAAACCAGATAAGAACTACAAGAAAGTCTAAAAGTAGCTTTACAAACACATACATGTCTCAAAACTATGTGTGCTTGCATTGCATAATGCCCTTTATTCATTGTAAAATTGCTAGTGCTTAAAGAAGAAAATGCATAAAGTAAAATAGAGGAGGATTGATACACAAAGAAAGAAAAATCTAACTACAAATCAAATTAAGATGATGTGGAGGCCTCAATTGGGCTTGGGTGGTTGGATCAATAAGAGTAGATGCATTGGGCTTGGCAAGCACCATTTCCATGCGAGCAAGCATATCATCCATGTCTTTATGCTCCATTTTGATCTCATCATGTTAAAGCATCATCTCTTTCTTTGACTCATTTCTCTGTAAGAGCACCTTGCCAGAAGAGATTTGATTCACCAATAAAGGTCAGCTACCAATAGATATTGATTTTGCTTGCCTTGGGTAATGCCCAAGATCAGGAACCCATTTAGCTAGTAAGGCCAAGACGTCAACTTATGAAACAACCTCTCATTCAATCAACACTTCTTTCTCTACGGATTGAATTCATCTTCCACTACCTACAGGGTTTGATGCTAGTAAAACAAGGAAGAATATCAAGCCTGAGAGTGTGCATTGAAGCCTCCTAGGGATCCCCTAGAGTTGGCCTTGTGGCACAAGTAGGCACTTTGTCTCAGAATCAAGAAAATATAGAATTAGTAAAGCAGACAGGGGGACAACTTGGAGAGACGATGCAGCAGAAACCAATTGTAGAAGATGGGTGAGTGGGATAGTGAGATGAACTTGGACGTTAGAGCCTCGAAGAAATAACCATAAACTAGTATTGGGTGAGACAAGGATACCACTGGGAGAGAAGAGCCTCAAGAGCATAGTGTAGACGATCAAGCAGAGAGGGAGGGTGTATGTGAATAAGAATAATGAAAATCCCATAGCCACTCATGAGGATCAAAGATGAGAAAACCACCTAAATGTATGCTAATAGAAAAGAAATTTGGAAACACCAACTAAAGGGACTTCAAAAAAACATTGCAAGTGATTCAAAGAGTGTATACCTGAGTGAAAATGGAGCATATACAAGTGTTGATAAGTTCACTACTATTCTTCCCTCACAAATGAATTATCTATCACATTAAACGATCCCCATATGAAAGTGAAATTGGGGAGGCTAGGGAGGGCCTGGTCCTTCAACAAAAAATAGAAAGTTGCCACCAAATTAGTGCACCAACCCCACTCAACCAACCTTAACACTCTTAGTATTGCAGAATTAACCACGGACAAATAACAATTAAACATCACAATACTAACTTTGATATTAAGCGTGCCTTCTATACCATCACGAACTTTCACTATAGATTAAATACTCTATATGTCGACATTTCATTGCAATTAATGTTGTGATTGGTGTATTTGTAGATTTATGTTCCATGTCTCAGTTGAACAAGGGAGGGTGATGGCGACACCTCCCCCATTCATGCTTGGGGTTATGGCAAGGTCACTTCCCCCCCATTTGTGTTTGTCCACCTGATATGAGGTTTACAAATCATTAGAGATCAAATATGTGTAGCCACTCATTAATGGAGAGGATTCAATAAAGACTTAGGAAGAGGAAAGGAGTGTAGTAGGACTTGAGAAACCCACATTGGCTAGACAATTTTCCACTTTATTTCTAGTTCTTCTGATGTGAGTAGGAATGATAAATAGAATTTGGAAAAGGAGAGCAATGATGCAAGTGAGATAATTTTCAAGCCTATAGCATGAAGAGATATTTGCCACTCTTGATCCATTGATTAGTTTTCTTCAATATGAATTTAGTAAATGATAATATCCTTCTATTATCAACATGATGAAGCCTAAAGAATGAGGTGCAAGACTTATATACTTTCAAGAGTAAAGAGTTCAACAACATTGTAGCTATTGAATACAATGAAACTTGTTAGGAAATTCACAAGTTGGTATTCCATATTAAATTAGATACCTCCATAACTTGCCACTCTCATATTTCCTTTAGATGCCCCAACAAAATTGAATTTGAGAAAAGTAGGGGGGGTCAAGTAAGAAAGGGAGGACAAAAAGGGAGTAAGACAAGGGGGATGGGAGGGAGACAAAAAGGGATGGAGAAGAAGTCTAATTAGATTTGGAGCTTTAGAAGGAGAAATTGACCAATCTTCAGGGGACCAAGGATTGAGGAGGGTGGTTTCATAAATGTAATGAAGGATCTTGGGCCAAACCTTCTCCACATCAAAGATTTCCTAAGGAAAATGTGACCATTACGTTCTTTCCATAATAACCAAAGTAGAAAACCAAGGGAGATGATCTGGGCATGATTGAAAATGGTGTTATCAAAGGTCGAGGGCCTCTAGGATAGAATTTTTTCTAGTATATCCAAGTTTTTCCTATATGATTAACCAAACAACTGAGAAATTTGAGTTCATAAAGATTTAACAAAAGAGCATAAATTGAATAAGTTCTCTAAAATCTCCTAATTATTGTTGAAGATATTACTTATAATTCCAAATCCTCTACATATTATCATGTCCTGAGTTAAAGCCTTGGGCTAATAAGAAACCATAGAAGGTGCATAATATTTAGCCAAAGGCTTTGGGACCATATGTAGCTCTAAATGGGACTCAAGGGAACTTGATCGTTTCCTGAGAAAAAGAGAATATGTTGTATTAATTGTTAATGTTCCTGTAGCCTTATAACCCATTATAGTTTATCTTTGCATGCCATCCTTGTGATTTTCCTATTTTGCAAGGCTTTCTCAAGGAGTGTCCATCCTTCTTGTGGTAATTCAAAACTCTAGTCCTCCTTGTGCTTCCAAGCATGCCATTTGGTGTTTTTCAATTGCATTTTCCAATAATTCACAATAGCAATATAGTCATTCTCCTTCATGGTAGTCTCTAGTTGAGCATATTCAAGTTTCCCTCCTAACTTAGGAGTCTACTACGAAGAATATTCCTAGAAACAAACTAATTCACCTTTCTTGACTTCCCAAAAACTATGTTGCTAATTTATGTATTTTTCGAGATCTGCCAAATTCCAAATCGAGGAGCCTTAGGTGTGTGAATGATTCACACTTTTATAGAGATTTATCTAGACAATATTTATGGTTCTAAATGATTTTTCAATTCTCTCCTCCTCCCTGAAGCCATCACCACCACATTTTTTCTCCCAAGAAACAACTTAAAATTTATAGATCATAAAGGCCCAGTTGTCCACATTTCTTAGGGAGGCAAAAGATTTCCCAACCCACCAGGGTGCATTTCTATTCTATGATAGCCCCACCCTAAAGGAAATAATTATAGAGGTTTCTAATGGAATGAAAGACTCCTTTGGGGATAGCTAAGACATAAATTTGATATAAATGAAGATATTAAAGGACATATTTAAGGAGCACAATCTTGTTGGTAATGTGAAGGGAATGGAAAGTCTATTCACATTTTACTTAGTTTATGCTTTCATTTTCAAATTTAGTTGATCCCTTATTTCATTAGAAACACAATGTGTTGTAGATATAGGAATATTCAGTAGGGAAAATTTTAAGAACCCCCCCTAAATTTATAAATATAATAAATGGGCGAATCTCCATGATATATAGGAAAAATGGAAGGTGATTTTATCAATAATATAATATGTATATATA
>APFE030502320.1:61972-73247 GCA_000404065.3 Pinus taeda
GTATATGCGCAATTTATGTATATGGAATTTGCGCATATACGATGCAGAAGCATAAACGAAGATGTGTACAAATTCCATATCTTGAAATTGCGCATATACGGAAATGGTGCATATACGGAAGACGCGCACAGCTTCCGTATATGCCCAGTTTCCGTATATGCGCAAATTCCATATACATAAATTGCGCATATACGGAAACTGTGCATATATGGAAGATGTGCGCATATACGGAAACTGGGCATATACAATCTACCCTTTGGATTGAAGAACGCAGGGGCGACTTTCAGAGAGCAATGAACTATGCTTTCCCTGGCATCAAAAACATCGCTCAACCTTATCTCGATGATCTTCCAGCTCATTCGTGAAAGCGGACCGATCATCTGCGCCATTTGAGAGCAATATTTCTACGTTGCCGACACTACAAGATAAGACTCAACCCACACAAATGTGTGTTTTGTGTCAGTTGTGGTCATTTACTTGGCTTCGTTGTCTCAAAGGATGGGATTCGTCTCGACCCTTGCAAGGTTCAGGCAATCATCGATTTGCCTCCACCTTCAAGCCTGCTTCAGATTCAGAAACTCCAAGGGAAAGCAAATTTCCTGAGGAGGTTCATTCCAAATTACGCAAAACTAGCTAAAGGTTATACTCGTCTGTTGAAAAAGGATGTACCCTTCATTTGGGACCAGGTCGCACAAGCTTCCTTTGACACTTTAAATAAATCTCTAATACAAGCGTCATTAATGTATGCTCCTGATTATAAAAAAGACTTTAACATGTATCTGGCTGCAACAAATACAACCATAGCAATGGTTTTAGTTCAAGAAGACAATGGAATGGAACATCCTATATATTATTTAAGCCGAAACTTAAATGATACGGAAATGAAATACTCCTACGTTGAAAAGCTAGTCCTCGCAGTTGTTCAAGAAATACAGAGATTTCGACACCCACACCGCTTTAGGAAAAGACTACGTGATCGTCGGTGATACTCTTTACCGTCGTGGTATCGATACAATTCTGCGGAGGCGCCTCACCCTTGAGGAGGCCGAAAAAGTCCTGAATGACTGCCATTCAGGCGCATGTGGGGGGCACCAATCTGGTTATGCTACGACGCAAAAAAAATTGCGAGCAGGTTACTTCTGGCCAACAATTTTCAAAGATTGCATAACCGCAGTTAGAAGTTGTCATGCTTGCCAAATTTTCGATAGCAAAACCAGAAGACCACCCACACCGCTGCAACCACTAGTATCTGTTGGGCCATTCGCCAAATGGGGCATAGATTTCATGACATGTAACCCCACCTCGACCGGGGGGCATGGGTACATAATAGTCGCGGTGGACTATTTTATCAAATGGGCCGAGGCGATGCCTACATTAAACAACAGCGGCGAAACGACTGCGCTTTTCTTTTTCAATCACGTAGTCTCTAGATTTAGAATTCCACAGGCCATAGTCACAGATCATGGATCGCATTTTCGCAATCACATGATGGTTGAGTTGGCTGCCAAATTAGGATTGTCCCACGACAGCTCTACTCTGTACTATCCACAAGCTAACGAACAAGTTGAAGCAATCAACAAAGTCCTAAAGCGCATGCTACAAAGGATGATCAGAGTCCACAAACGGGATTGGCACCTAATCCTGTACTCGACCTTGTTGGCATACCGGACATCGGTAAAAAATGCAACCGGATTCACACCTTTTCAATTGGTGTATGGTCTCGAAGCAATCTTACCGGTTCAATATGAAATCTCATCCCTCAAACTCGTAGTCGAACTTCTCCCCGAAACCTCAAAAGAAGAGACTCGTTTCTTGGAATTAATCCATTTGGATGAAACCCGTCATGATGCAGCTTCAGCTAACGAGGCTCATAATAAACGAGTCAAAGCACAGTTCGACAAGAATTACAAACCTCACGTCTTCTCAGAGGGTGACCTGGTGTTACTTTATGACCAGGAATCCGATAAATTGGGAGTAGGAAAATTCAAATCATTATGGATGGGTCCCTATATTGTTAAATGAGTATTAGCAAAAGGAGCCTATGAGTTGATGGACTATGATGGGATTCCATTCGCACAACCTCGCAACGGGTTGTAGTCCTCGTGCTTTTGTTACATTTTTGTTTTCGCCAAGAGCATTTAATTTGGTTAAGTAATCCACTTTTTGCATTCGTTGCAGATGTCGAACCTACTGGAATCATTCGTTAGATATGCCGACGGAGCAAGTCGTAGCTCGCAGAATTTGTCTTTTGCGGCATGGGCCATTTGCAATCCCAGCGGCGAGTTAGTAAGTTTCAGAGGAGTATGTATTGGTCAGTCTACGAACAATATCGCTGAGTACAACACATTAATAGAACTCCTTTCCGATGCCATCACACATGGTATATGCCGGCTTGTCGTCAGGCTAGACTCACAACTCATCATTCTACAACTCACCGACATCTATGCTGTACGAAATCCAGCTATCTATCGCATGTTCCTAAGGGTAAAAATTTTGGAAAGACAGTTTGACTTCATCCAATATCAACATATTTCTAGAAGTTTAAACACATTAACAGACTCATTGGCGAATTATGTGTTAGATAGACATTTGCGACATTTATAAAAAGAAGCATCATATCAATATATGCAGCAGGATCATGTAACTGAACCAAAATAAAGCTCCGAAAATCAAAAATATATTTCGTAATTGTTTATAGTTTGTACATAATGTTCTGTAACCAAGACAAAATTGGTAAAATGACCCAAAACTCAAAAATGCTAGGGGGCACCCTAGCCTAATGATGCTGGTGATAACAAGTCACCACCTATGCAATCATGCGTAAGAGTCTGGTCCATCGACTCGGCACTCCAGTGGTATGTCGCTGCAACCGCAAAGGCAGCTCATCGGTCCTCACATCCGGGCTGCCAAGGGTAAGACCCTCAATCTGGTCCTGTAGTGCTGAAAGAGTCTCAGCCACATCAAGGTCGCGGAGGATAGCCCTCCCAACTGCTTCTCCTGCTGGAGCGGCCGCTGGGTCTCTACGGTGCACTACTGGTCGAACTGGGCCAACATCTACATGAACACATAAGTTTTGATTAGTCTTGAACATAAGAATATGAGAACATTATAAACAACAATGAACAGAGATATGGTCAGAAGGAAATTACCCATGACACCCCACTGCTCTCCAGCCGGCAGCACCAAATCCGGATCACCTCGGAAGTCCATACCAGCATATGGGAACCTGGCGTAGACCATCTCCTGACGGTCAAACCACTCCAAGAAGGTCTTAGAAAAAGAAATCTGGGGCTGGCCAGCATGCCGAGACATGAGATCGACCCATCTCTGCATCCGTGGTTCTGTCGGTGGAGGTAGACCAAGTGATATATACTGTGGCTGCATCAGTGGGATTCGCTCCAACGCGAAAGCAATCAAAATAGAACCATAGCCAAAGTTTTTGGATCTACTGCTCTTCACCTTGGTCAACTGTTCCTTCATCACAGAAAGTACTGCATCACACCAATTGAACACCTTTGGTTCCAGGCATTCCAAAGCATACTGCATATAAGATCTATTGGCTATATGGAGAGCAAAACTACCAGCCAGTCTAGCAAAAGTAAACAGGATGGTCTGCAAGGGCCGGTCAGTGACGTCTCGGATGTTGATCTTGCCGTCCGCACTCGGCTGAGATCCCTCTCTGCAATGCCGGAAAATGTACTCCCTTACAGACTCACCCCCACGGACGTAACCTGATAAAGAGAGAGGGGCACCATGCCCCGACAAGCCAGTTAGAAAATAGATGTCCACCACTGTCAAGGGGATCAATTTTCCTCTAATATGGAATACCTGGTTGATAGGATCCCAAGCATTGAGGAAATACTGCAACAAACTAATTTGTTTCCTCCCGCTCGAGATACGGAAAAAATTCAGCAAGCCACAGTTCCGTAATGCAGCTACAGTGCCCAGGTCATGTAAAGCAACAACGTCCTCTTCTTCATACTCGTGTTCTCGCCATGTGACAACCATTTTCCTCCGATGAATCTCTGAAAATCAAACAAGGGAAGAGTCAGGATCTTCATTTGGTGAAAACAGGCAAAAATTTCACGAGGAAACTATGAAAAAATTTTCCTCCCTGCGCTCATCGCACCCCAACAAGTGTTCTAGGAGCGATGCATACTGACTAGTCAGTGGAGACATCAGTATGCATCGCACCTTTCGACTAAGGAAGGGTGCGATGATCCTAGGGCGAGTTCTTCAAACCCCAGGGGCTCAGCAGAACAGGGAAATGAGCTCAAAATCCAAAATGAAAGGCATGTAATGAAAGAGAACAAGTTTAGCTCCTACCTGGTCCGAACGGCATTGAGAATTGTCCACAGAATCTCCCGGAATACGCTGGTGAAAATCGGGGGGGGAAAGAACCTCCAGAGCTCCAACAAACCAAATTCAAATGAAATTATAAAATGAGAGGTAAAAGTCACTTTTAATTTACTATGCACGTAGTTCAAGTAAAATATTAGTGTTTTGACTCATTTATGATGCGTATGTTTTCATTTCTAATCGGTTTGATGAAAGAATGACTAGTATTACTATAGATGCCATGTTTTCTCGGTTCTAGATCATAGATTGACGAGTGACCATGGGGAACATAAACAAGCGTATAGGCTGGTTACCTCAAATGGCAGTCTATCAGAAATATGGCATGTGAGAATTCCACCCACTACTCCTCCCAAATCGAACAAAGTTGAAAGGTTTCCAGATGACTTAACAGACGAATACTCGCCTCCGATAACTAATGTCATTGCAACTATATTTGAACTCGAGATTTACCATTTGCAGATTTTATGGCTAGAAAATGATGTTCACCTATTGCTGCAGGATTTCAAAGAGGGTCGATCTGTTGGTGCACTAGCAACTTACCACACAGTCCCGGCCTCCTCCACGGATTTCACGCGAGCAACTTTGATTTCATGGAAATTTCAATGAAATTCGCAGAGATCTCCTCTGGCACTGTGATCCAAAGACGGATTCAATTTTGCGGTGATCAAGGTTCTCACACCGTTGCCTTACATTTCTCCCTCTGGGCCTTCTCCAAAATGCAACCTCTAGCTAATTACCATTCAACGTTGTTCAATCGACGATCAAGGCTGAGGAGTAGCTTCAACACTTCTCAGCATCCGCTCCTCAATCGATCGGTACGAGCCCAAATATAATACCTTCCCTGGAGGGTGAGGGGAAGGTATTATATTGGGCTCGTCATCACCTGATGCGCTTATGCCTAGGGCTTTATATGGAGTAAAGGCAATAACCATATTATTTTCTGGTTCCTTTGCATGGATTCCATTGATGTGCTCTTCTCTTTCTGAATCTAAATCTTCTCGCCAGTTAATAAATTCAACCCTAAACTTGCGTGTTCCACCTGAGTTCTTGTGGTCCGTGTCTTTCCTGCACCTGCAAAAGAGGGTAATTTCTCAACAAGTGCCAAGCGATGATCGTGGGTCGGATAATGGATGGATTGGAAAGCTTACAGGCAGTAGCTGCGGACCTGAGGTCACTCATCCAAATAATGCAATTACTTTCTAAGAATGGGAATAGTGAGGAGGAGAAGTTAAAGATGAGAATGGATATCCATGCGGATGAATTCAAACATAAACTTGAAAGGGTTGACGAAGATTTAAGAATTTTTGAGAAGCCGAGTGGATGGCTTCTTCAAGAATTTGGTGATTGTGAACAATGCTTTCATTCAGACCACCTCATTCTCATAACCATCGCAAATTCTGTGTGCTTGTATTTACAATGTACACTGCATTGCAATTGCATTGCCATGCCAGCCATCCGAGGCCTCGTTAAGAGGCCAGAGTGAGTTTGTTTGTCAAATGTTCAAAATGCTGGAAAATGATAGCTCCATCCTCTTTTATGACCTTGGGATCCCTTAGCCTCTTGTGGGCTACTCCTTCCACTAACTCGAATTCCCTCCGAAGATCCTCTTGTAGTGTTCCTCTGATTCCACCTATATCACCAAGATTAATTATGTGTAATCCCATCCCAGAAAACAGTGCACGTCGAAGTTATAGAACCAATTCGAGGATATAGATCCCTACTCTGAAGCAGTCATTGGAACTCTTTGTGTTCACTGTATACACATTTGGTGACCTTGTTCTTGTTTGTTAGTTTCTAGTGCAATAACTTTTTCTGAAGTTGAAGTCCCTCCCCTTCTTCAAATCCTCAGTGTAAAAACTTGCATCTACATCCACCAGTAATTAGTCAATGGACTCAAGCACATAGCCTCCCCTGTGTGATTACAAGGGAGAGATCATGTGTCGAGGCATCCCTGCATAGGCGTGTCCATACGTTGAAGCTCCTTTTCTCAGCTCCTATTAAGTTAATGAACTTACCTATGTAAAGGAAACTATATATTCATGTTCCTTGGGACCCCTTTGTCCTATTCCACTTCTCTCTCAACTTTCTCACCCCTTCAACTTCGTCACACAATATGTTGTTGTGGAAGTTGCTTAGCCTTTGTGGGGTTGTTCACCACTTATTGGCATGTCAGCTTTAGGACGTGGAGATTTCTCGTGATGGTGAAGAAAGATGTGTGGTTGAATCCGATGCCTATGTTAGTCACCTCATAATATCCCTTTGAAACCTATCCAAAATCATCGACACAGGATTCCCTCTTATGGTAGTGTCCTCCACATCCTCGAGTTCTTTAGGCATGTCTTCAAAGAAACATCTATCCCATCAGATTCACTCTCCTCCCTCCATCATCATGGTAGGATATGGCCGAGTCAGAGGCACGTCAAGCTAGGAGCTTCCCAATCAACAATCTATTATCGAGGAAGGAAGTTTGGTGTGGCCTCTCATCATTGTTGGTCAGCTTGCAAACAAGCAGCATTCTCTCCAAAGGTACAACTCCCACGGATGCCTCATCGTGGAGGAAACTTCAGATGTGGAACCTCCAAACAACAGGAGAAGTGACGAAGCCAACCTCACTCAAGCTCTGCTAGCTTCTTTAGATCCCAATGGAAAGCACGATGCTTAAGCAATTTTTCCACCTTGTTCACTTGCTTTTGTCTTCCGTCTACTCTGAGAAAGGAAAATGAATTTCCAGTTACAAATGCAAACATTTTGGCACAAAAACTTTTTTAATCTTTTTAAGCTTTTAATTTTTGCATACATCATGACTCCACACCATACTTTCGTCTTCTTAATAGACCATCTGCTTCCCCTAGGTCGTTAATAATTCTCTGGATGTATTCTATGTACAAATTATTGCTAATATAAAAGATCCATTTTAACTTAAAATAATGTGAATGGTAAAATAATGTGATTTTTCTATAATCTTTATGCTTCTTAATGTGAATGGTAAATCTTTAGTACTCTACCCTGCTTTCAAAGTCTTCATTCTATTTATCCACAATTGTTTAAACTAGCACTCTCCTTCTAATTGAATGCATTCCTATGAGAATAAAATGCACTTAATTACATCTTCGCTAAAGTAATTTGTGGGTCCCAATGACACTTATTTGAGATCTTTGTTTTTCGCTAGGCATTTAGATTCCATTTTCTGAGCACATACACCAGTTTATCTCAGTGACTGAAGGCATAAATCTATGCACATTAAGCTCCAATGCTGAAACAAAATTATGGTAAAAGGTAATTGAGTGGTCTGTGGATGAAGCAAGCATTTGGAGCATAATTCCTGAAGCTAATCTAAGAATTTAAGGTTGAACATTGATGCCCTAACCAGACACCCACTAAGGCACAAACGATGGGTTTATTTTGAATCCTCTTAAGGACATTTGGAAGGTAGATGTGTGAGAATGCTTGGCACATTTTCAAGGTTAAAGTCTTGCCATAATTTTGAGGGCAAGTCTATAGAGTTGTTGCAAACAAATACAAATATTTGAACTTACAAATCTGAGGCAACTTCTATGAGTTGGCAATGTCTAACCGTTCAACTATCCCTTGGTATGAGTGAATTCTATATGCACAGTTTAAACTTATCCAAGACAAATAGACCAACACCAATCTGCATCCTTTCTTGAGGCTATTGTGGAAGATTTATTCGACAAAACTACATCATACTTACAAATTGTGGTCCATGTGTTAATTGTGAGCACTAAGGTTATTTTAGTCAGAATGAGTAATGATAGGACAAACAACCTTGTATAGAAATTGCAATGAGTTTCTGCTTAAAGGTGACTTAATTGTATCATATTGATTTTGACATGACAACATCAGTAAAATGATATATGGCGTTGTATTTGGTACACGTATGTTTGGTGCATTAATCACTGTAGGAGATTGAAGGAATCTGGTGGCATTTTCAGTCAGAACTATTGTTTGATTGACAACACAATGAATCTTGTGTTGTACATCATTTGCATTGACTGTGAAGGTTTTAAGGAGCATGTAATGTTGTTTTTGTTGAGCCTAGCAAGAATTATCAAATATATTGTTTATTGGTCCTTGTGGTATACATTCTTTGGATCTTGTTTTCTCCCTTAACTGTAAGTGCATAAAAATATTAGATTCATAGGACATGGTACCATTAATCACGTGTGCCAATGATCTTGGACGTTTTTTGATTGAATTCTTCAAAACTTATTTCCATTTGATCTTCCAAAATGTGTAGATAGTTTTGTTGGTTGGAACAATGCTAAAAGTTATAGTACCAGATATTCTCTTCATCGTAATGCTTTCCACCTTGCATTCCTTTTGTGGATATGGGTAAGCAATATGCTCTTCCAGTAAAGAATAAATTCTTGTGTGTAGAGTCATTGCATTTACTATGGTAATGATCGTAACATTTTGTCCTCTTTTGTTTGTTGGCATGTGGTTTAGTGGTTGAGACATGGTATCACCATGCTAATGACCCAAAGCCAAACTTTGATATTATAGACCTTAATTATAAGTTGGTTGAATTTTATAAGATTTATATGCTTAATTCAATAATTAATAAAAAATATAGTCTTAGGAACCCTAAATCAACTTCAATTTATACAGCTTTATGATTTCATTTATGCTACATCTCTGCATCTTATTTAGATTTTCTCATTCCCATATCACGATTGTTCCTCAATTTATGCCTTACAAAGTTTTCTTTACAACATCTGATGCAAATGCTAATATAACTTATATAAAAATTTGTGTTCTTAATAACCTGATCCCAAACTCATGAAACATACTATTTATCCAAAACTCATGAGCCATCTTAAAATAATATAAATTATATTTGGTTACCTTCTTTATCTATTTGATAAACGAGTTTATAATTTGCTAAGTCTACTCATTTTCTCACGTTTTCTGCATGCATGGATGAAAAAAAAAAAAAATTATATATATATTATATATATATATATAATATATATATATATATATATTATATATATATATATATATATATATATATAATTCATTTCTCTTAGTAAAAGTGAAAACGTCTATATTTCTTTGACCCGGACAAACTCGGATTCATTTGACAAAAACAATCATATATTTTGGTTTTAACGTGGCTGACTAGGAGGCAACCAAATTTAAGTTACTTCACAAAGTTATTAGCTCTAATATTCCACTTAAGAGTTGTCTATCATGTTCTTAGTACACCTTTTCACATGATAATTCCAATAAAATATAGCCTTCTTGGGATGATCTTTAACATTTACCAAAAAAGCCATTAATTATAATTTCTCTGTCTCTTTAAAGGGTTAATGTTTTCTACTGGTTCATTCAACACACACATAGTTTGTATATATAAAGCTTGACTTCCATGCAACTCACCGAGAGACCAGCAAAGAGCTTCTCCTTCGATTTCCCAAGCCAAGACTAGTTCCAATTTTTAGCTCCGCTTTTACGCATAAATTTCTACAAATTCCAATTTCCAATTGTACCCTTATTAATATATACCACCCTTAATAATATATGCCACACCACTTCAGCTCAACATCCTTTGAAGAAAAAAACTATCTGATCTATGTATTATGAATGAAAACCAGTTACATATAGTCTTTTACATATCCTTTTGTCGACATCCTTTTTTTATAAACGAGATAAACTTTGCCTCTGTACATTAGCTTTGCATATTGTGATTCAGCTTATATGGCACTCTGCAATCTTGGGTTCAACCAGATCCAGAGGTAAAGTCTTTCAAATATCAAAGGATGCCGATATCATCAGAACTGGAAGGTTTTTAGGTGGCCTTGGAAGAAAGATTGAAGCAATTGAGGCTGCATGGGGAGATGTTGCTAGACATGTTGTGTTGATGGTAGATGTTGTTGTTGTAGATAGTTGGAGTGTTGTTGTGAATGTTGGATATGATGCTATGTGTTGAGCCATGACTACGAGTGCTGGAGATACCTCTATCGCTGATGGAGGAAGTTGGATGACTTGATGCTACTGCTGCAGGTGTTAGAGATGTTAAGGTTGCTGCTTGAGGAGTTGGTCTTGGTGCTAAAGTTGGAAGAATAGGTATGTCATGGCACTGATTTGTTTGTAGCCTATTTCATCAGTTGCAACCCTATGGCATAGGTTTAGAGGTGTGTTCAGGAGGTGAGGAAGATTTTCCAATAGGTGGCAGAGGTTCTAGACTAAAGAACTAATGATTTCCCTCAGTTTTAGCCCCAGCCACATGGAGCATGGGCAAGGGAGTGGTTTTAGGCTCCAGTCGTTAGAGGGGTAGGCCCAAGGAAACGTTTATAGCTCCAGTTGCATGCATGGCAGTGCTAAGGGAGAAACTATGGGATTTTCACTAAAATTACTCTACATTCCTTGCGTTGTAGAGTTAATTTTTGTGTTTTGGCGACATCCTTGATCAGAACTTTTTAGTTTATGGTCGGAAAATTTTGTGGGACCTCCAAAACATGATTAAAGTTGAAAATATAAAAAAGGCTAATGGAGTTAGAGGTTGATAGAGTCAAAGAGCTTAATCCAAATCAACTCTAGGATATGAACAAAGTTGTGATGCTCACTAGTCCTGAATAATTATTGGGTTGAGCACTTGAGTTCATCTACATATTGGAGGAAGCTCATTGTGATTTGGTTGTTTGTCTAGTTGAGTTGTGAGAGTGTGTGTGTGGAGAAGAAGCCTACAAGCTGTTATGAAACCAGCTCACAAAAAGATAGAAAAGAGAGATCAACGCCTTAGAATTCAACCTCTTCGAGGGGGAAACCTCCTTTACATTACACAAATGAACAATTCTTGGACGATTCAAATGAAAAAAACTCCTTTCTATATATAGGAGTCTATGGAGTCACAATATAACCCAGCCGACCTAACAATAATAATATAAAGCCA
>APFE030502321.1:1584-15251 GCA_000404065.3 Pinus taeda
GTCAACTTATCCTATTGAAAAATCCACCGAGTTTGACCCGAGAGAGCCTTCTCATACCTCGTAGGGCTAGCTACGAGGTGAAATGGTTTGATGTAGCTTTGAGGTTTGTCTATCTCAGCCTAGGTGAAATCTCAAGCGCTAACATAGAGGTCAAGAGGTTGGCTAATAAGACCACTTATCACATTTGTTCCCAAAGAAAGGGTAAAACATCAAGTGAAAGTGTATGATTGGTCAAGAAGATGGTGATGATGGAATGAGAAAACTAAGGCTTGTCTGGTAGAAACAAGATGATAAAATGGAAATCACGAGGGATAGGTGAGAATGGTTTCATTTTTACACAAGCTTGAAACATGAGAAACTATGTTTGAAAATAATTGAAGATGGTTTCATTTTTTCACAAAGTTGAAACATGAGAAAAACTATGCTTGAAAGTGGTTTCATTTTTACATAAGCTTGAAACAAAGAAAAGCTATGCTTGAAATAATTTTGCATGCACCCAACATAATGACTCATTTCTAAACACATGCCCCCCAAGATTCATTTCATTCACCTAAGTAGACTACTTCTTATTAACAGGTGGATGGAAAGAAGGTTCATATACCAGATGATCCAGGTGGCTCCAGACACAGTCTGAAGTCCAAGAGGATTGAGAAAGGGTCAAAATTCAAAGTGGTTATAATGCTCCAAAATTAGCACCGAATCGAAGTGATCGTCTCCCTGATTCGAACAGTGTGAATGACACTCAAGTCTGAGCTTGTATGAGGGAGAAAGAGCTAGTCAAATTTTCGTTCAAAGTTGGGCAGTGGGCCAGGTTTAATGGTCCTACAAATTGATTGAATCCCAGACAGGGAATTTGGCTCCCGAGGAGCGGGTGAAATTGTTGGATACTTAATTTGTTTAATATCTCCTATTTTAGACAAAATTAAAAAAATGTTATTTTTAACAAAAAAAAAATTAATTAAAAAGGTGGCGGGCCATGACCCCTGCCACCCCCATCGGACCCAGACCAGCATTAAAACAAATTTTTAATTAAGAAAAGGCCTACGGGCCGTGACCCTCACCAACGCAACTGCACATCACATTAATATATAACAAAACGTTAACGTTGGGGTGGGTGGGTCACCTTCGGTGGAGCCGGCGGTTATTGAACCCATTTGGCCCACGTGGGCTAGACCCCACCGGGAGGTCCCATGTGGTGTACGCCAACCATAACGCACAATAAAAACTCCTCCAACCTTGTAAAATGGTTACAACGTGCCCTATTCAAAGTGTTATGTATTAAAAGGTTCATTAAAACAAAAAAAAAATATATAACGTTCCAATTATGGAGGGGTCGGGATTTGACCCCTCGACCTCTGCCATCCTAAATTCCTCTACCATCATTGGTCAACGGGGCTCAACCTTGATAATTCCACTGCCATTGTATATATAAACTCGTCTTTCATTTGCACAGAAAATTGAAGGTAGAGGTGGTGGAATGGAAAGTCGCTAGGAGCGTGCACTACAGAACCATGAGCGATGGAACTAGGAGCAAAACCCTAACACAGATGCCTAGGCAAAACCTTGAAACACTTTTCGAGACAATTATTTAATTAATTGCAGGTGGAATCATGAGCGTGGAGCAGAGGCAGGTGGAACCATGATTGAGCCCAACTTTCAAGAGGGCAAAATTTTTCCACTGTCCAAATTGGACAAATTTTATGTCGATCCTACACCTCTCGGCGACACGAACCTGATGGCACATACAGAATTTGGATCTGAGAAGAAGATCTTTAGATGACCCAGAGGAGGGAATCTTTGAGGAATCTAGGAGGAATATAAGATATTCCTGTAGGCCCAGATTTTCACTTTGTCAGAATTCTGAAAATTCTCAGTCGATTTTACACTATTTGATGCCATGAATCTGATGGTGTAATCAAATTTTCCATTTGATCATTCCATTTTTTGACCACTTTTCAAAGTGGAGTGCAAGTGTCAACATTCAATGTGTGAGCAGTCTTTTCCATGATATTCGATGCCATGAGAGTGATGGTACAACTAGATCCAACAGTTTATCATCCTCTTCCTCAGATAATTTTCTATACCTTTTCCGAAAAAAAGATTCGCTAATTTTCATTTTTCCTAAAAATGATTTTCCCAAATTTTATAGTATGAAACTGTTTTACCCTAAAAATTGCCAAAAAATTATATAGAGACAATATTAAATGATTCGAAATTTGAATATTTTTACACAAGTATCTCCAAATTTTTTACAGATTGCATATTATAGACTAGTGGGATTTACCAAGGTTTCTAAACTTTAAGATAAATATCCATCCTTGAATTTTTGCTTGATTATAGGAAGTTCATTAAGGGGTATTCTCAAATCACTGCATCTATGGAGAAATTTTTGAAGAAGGATGTAACTTTTCAATGGAATGAAGAATGTCAGAAGAGCCTCGACATATTGAAAGAAAAAATGGTAGCCGCACCTATACTAGTGTTCCCTGATTAGGATAAGGAATTCCATGTCCATGTGGATGCCTCTTGTATAACTTTGGGAGTGGTATTGGCACAATCTAGCGTAGGAGTGATTGATCATCTTATAACTTTTGCAAGTAAAAAGTTATCTAAAGAAGACAAAAATTACAACACTACAGAAGGGGAAGGACTGGCCATGGTGTATGCTTTGTAGAATTTTAGACACTATTTGTTGGGGTCACACTTTAAAATGTTTACAGAACATTATGCACTAAAGTATTTGGTTAATAAGCCTATCTTCGGAGGAAATATTTGCATATGGTTACTGTTATTCTAGGAATATGACTTTGAGATCATTTTTAAACCAAGGAGACTGAATGCAGGACCTGACCATATATTAAGACTGGAAACAGGGAAAGAACCAACCAAAATAGAGAATAATCTCCCTGATGTGTAGTTTATTTGAAATTAGAGTGGAAAATGACCATTTCACAGATATCATTCAATTTTTGACAACAGGAATGGCTCCTACAGACTATACTATGAAACAAAAAGAAAGAATTAGTGGTTAAGGTAGATGAATTTTCATTAATAGCATGAAAATTATATAAGATGGGACTAGATGAGATACTGCACGGAGATGTTCCTAAACATGAAAGACAGATTATGTCATGAATCTTCTCACTCTCTCCATGCAAGCATTGCAATTATCAGAATTAACCATGTGTAGTGAAACAGAGTACCTTTCTCCCAGGCCTCGCAGTAGATGTGCATAAACTCTTATCATAGATATGTGGCCCAGTTGTATTGAACCCCATTAACACATTGCACAGCTAATGAAACGATCGATGCGTGGACTTCATTAGCCTAACAATTCATCATGATTTTTTCCAGCCAATATATGTGATGTGAATGACTAGGGAGTTCGCTTCACATCACATATATTGGCTGGAAAAATCATGAGGAATTGCCAGGCTAATGAAGTCCATATACTAATGGTTTCATTAGTTGTGCAGTGTGTTAATGGGGTTCAATACAATGGGGCTTCATATCTATGCCAAGAGTTTATGGACATCTACTACGAGGCTCAGGAGAAAGGTACTCTGTTTCACTACGCATGGTTAATTCTGATAATTGCGATGCTTGCATTGAGAGAGGCAAAAGATTAAGGAACATATCTGCCTTTCATGTTCATGAACATATCTATGTAGTATCTCATCTAGTCCCATCTTATATAATTGTCTTGCTATTGATGAAAATTCAACTGCCTTAACACCTAATTCTTTCTTTTGTTGTCTAGTATAGTTTGCAGGAGCCATTCTTGTTGTCAAAAACTAAATGATATTTGCGAAATGGTCATTTTCCACTTTCATTGCAAATAACTACACATCAGGGAGATTATTCTCTATGCTGGTTGGTTAATTCCCTGTTTCTAGTCTTAATAGATGGTCAGGTCTTACATTCAGTCTCCCTGGTTTAAAAATGATCTCAAAGCCATATTCCTAGAATAACAGTAACCATCTACAAATATTTCCTCCTAAGATAGGCTTATTAACCAAATACTTTAGTGCATAATGTTCTGTAAACATTTCAAAGTGCGACCCTAGAAAATAGTGTCTAAACTTCTGCAAAGCATAAACCATGGCCAGTCCTTCCCTTTTTGTAGTGTAGTAACTTTTTTCTTCTTTAGATAACTTTTTACTTGCAAAAGTTATAGGATGATCAATCTCTCCTACACTAGGTTGTGCGAGTACCACTCCCAAAGTTATACAAGAGGCATCCACATGGACATGGAATTCCTTATTCTACTCAAAGGAGCACTAGCATAGGTGCAACTACCATTTTTTCTTTCAATATGTCGAGGCTCTTTTGACATTCTTCATTCCATTGAAAAGTTACATCCTTCTTCAACAATTTCTCCATAGACGCATTGATTTGAGAATACCCCTTGATGAACTTCGTATGATCAAGGAAAATTTCAAGGATGGATATTCATCTTAAAGTTTAGAAACCTTGGTGAATCACACTAGTCCATAATATGCAATTTGTAAATATTTGGAGATAATTTTGTAAAAATATTCAAATTTCTAATAATTTAATACTGTCTCTAGATAATTTTTGGTGATTTTTAGGGTAAAATAGTTTCATACTATAAATTTGGGCAAATAATTTTTTAGAAAAATGGAAATTAGCGAATATTTTTTTTGGAAAAGGTATAGAAAATTAGCCCACTTGCGAATATTAGCCCCTAAAATTTTCCCTGCGTATAATACCTAGTATATCACAAAACCTAGTGCTAAGCTTCCTTACTGTCTTAGGTGGAGGAAAGCTCACAATGATAGCAATCTTAGCAGGGTCCACCATTGGTCCTTGCTTAAAGACAATATGTCCCAGCAATATGCTGAAAGGTACACAAAATATGCACTTCTTTAGGTTCAAAGAGATTTGATATTGTCTACATGTGTCGAGAATAAGTATTAAACTTCCAACATGTTTGCTTAATAATCCAAATACCATCCAATCATTAAAATATACCTCTAAAATCTTGTGGATGTATTCATTAAATGATACGACCACCACCCTAGAAAATATAGCAGGGGCATTTTTTAATCCAAAAGGCATTATTGTGTATTGATATGAGCCCCATTCTGTAGCAAATGTGGTCTTATGCCAATCTTAAGGTGCAATCCTAATATGATGATAACCTAAGAATCCATATGTAAATGAGTAAGCTTCTTGACCTCCTACATTATCTAGAACTTCATCTGTGAAAGGGGTAAGGAAGGGATCATGTAAACATGCATCATTCAAATTTCTCAGATCAACACAAATCCTAATTTCTCCTTAAGTCTTCTTCACTTGCACCACCATAGGACTCACCCATTCTAATTCTTCTAGAGTTTCAATAATTCCCACTGATATTATCTTATCAAGCTCTACTTTCACTTTCTCCTTATACTTTGAGTTCAGCCTGTCAGGTCTTTGTTTGACCTACTTTGAATAAGGCATAAGGGGAATATTCCTAGATCTCCTATTATACCTTTTATCTCTAAAAACTTTGCGGGAAACAGTTCTTGATATTCATGAAGTAACTTTGTAACCAGTAGTCTCTTATTGTTGCAAACTTGGGTTCCTTCTCTAATCCTATGTTCACCTTGTTGGTCTTCAGTGGCTTTGTTACATCTGGTATCTCTAGCTCAGGTCCATTTACTTCATGATATCCTTCTGACTCTGCTTTGTCGATGTTTTAAGGATATTCATCTTCATCTGCAGTAAGGTTATATCACTCCTGTGCATTTTCTATTTGCGTAGCACAATCAGGTTGTTGCCATGTTAATGGGGTTACATTCTCAAAGATCCCCTTCTTGACTGTTTGAAGGGCCAAATCTATGTATGGGAATTCATCCTTAAAGTTTAATGTTAATATGAAGCCATCAACCTTGTCTTTTCAGTTTATGGTACCATGTCGAAGCTCCTTTTCTAGGTACCAGTTCTTAGGGATTGTCTCTAATGTATGAACGAATCCATGTACCCATTCTTGCTGTGGAATCTCCTTCCATGTTGTAGTGCATAGCTAGATATGCTTCCTAGGATTAGTTTCACCATCATATTTTATCTCCATTTCTATATCTATCTATCTAAACCTTATCCCCATCAATATTCAACATTCCTGCCAACCTCCTATATTCTTCTTGTGTGCATTCCACCATCTAGTAGAGGCAGATTTCAGGGCTATATCCAAGGTTGGAAACCTTTGATTTTTTGGAACTTGTTCTTCATAATCATTAAGAAAAGTATTTACATCACCTAAGCCATCATAAGAAGGCAGGTTACATACCTCATATATCATACATCAAACTAATTTGGTAATTCTTGTACAATGCCTTGTGGATACTTCATGCAACCTATTCTGCCAGTTCTCAAACTCTTCTTCTGAGTCTGAGACACAAGAACTATCATGCTACCAAATCAACTTTCCTTTTGCAGTAGGGTTAACACCATCTTGTTCCTTTGCTGTCATGTAATAGATATTACTCCCATTTTGTTTCCTCCAAATATCATTTGTCTCTTCTTTAGATTAACTATGACCATATTTTCAAATTCCTAGTCAATTCCAAGCAATGTAGGATAAGGGTTGTTGTCATTGATGATCTCTATTATTTCAAAATCGGCAGTAGTGCGAACTCCTTCAATATCCACTGTGACACCTAGTAGTCTTCCTAGAGGGAAGATCTTTTTTTGATTTTCCATTCTTAACTGAATAGGTGACCACTACAGCTTCGGCTTACCCATAAATTCCCATGTATGCTTTGTCAAGACATTAGCCTCAAATCCCAGATCCAGAATAATTTGATCCATTTCATACTCTCCTATCTACACACTAAGCCCCATTAATCTTTTCATTATCTTCTGCTGATGCAATTTACTGAATGTGCACATCTCACTTCACGAGGTTTCTTTGGATGCACATGAATCTATCAACTCCTGAAGCCCTTCTACAACTTTTTGATCTCTAAATAATTTCATACAAGTCTGTAGAAAAGATTTTAGAATACCTACTTGATTTCTGAATCTTTGTCTTGTGTTGAAACTCGATCTTGTGTCAGAGCTCAATTATGTATTGAAGTTGATGACACGTCGCAGTTACTTTTCTGATTGGGCTTTGGCTATGCACTAGAGGTTGAAGCCTCCAACATCCATAAAAGTTCACTTTGCTTCCATAAATACTTCTTTTTCTTTATGGATATAAAAAAAAAGAAACTTTCTCAGTAGTCTTTCTGACTCATACACTTTCACATTCTTTCTTTTCATCTGCTTTATCACTACTGGTCATAGCTCCAGTTCTAGTGACAATACTAATTCGAGGTTCGTCGATCCTCCTTTCAGCAATCATCATTTTAATATTTTGTGTTAGCCACTTAATCCCTTTTCCTTGCATCGTTTCCATAAGTACATGAAATTCTTCAATTACATGGTCAAAGGGTTTACAGTACTTACATGTCATTGTGGGGTTTTGGGAGTGTCTCGCAAAATGACAAGGCTGGCCACAATTATAGAAAATGATCTAAAAACGTCCTCGACGAACTCCACCACCTTGAACTCTTCCTTGGTAACCTCCTCGACCAATGCACTGTCTATTTTCCTCATTCCCATTCTCTTCTTCTTGCATTCTATAAGCGTTAGCACTGCGCTCCATGATTAGTTCATAATCCCGACAATTATTCTCATCGTGTCCTACTGATTTATAAAATTTGCAATATAGATTCCTCGGGGTCTGTACAATTTTCTGTAACAAGTAAGAATATTTTGAATGATGTTGGCCTCTAGTTTCACATACTTTTCACCAAAGGTTGGATCCTACATTCAAGGGATTCAATGCCCCACCAACCATGTAATCCATGAAGATAGGGCATTGTTCTTTAGAATGGCCCTCAGATCTACACTTTGTACACCATACTTCTTCTCTAACTTATTTTCTTTTCTTGATTTCTTGTATTTGTAGGGTTAGGTTTGCTAGCTGATTTTGAATCTGTTGCATGCCTGCATTAGTATCTCCTATAGGCAAAGCTTCCAATTTCATCACAATCTGTAGAGCTTCGGTTTGACTTTCTATCTTTTGTTGCATCAATGCTAATCTGATAAGTGGTAGAAGCACAGTTATAAACCATTATTGATGTTGTGGTGAAGCTATGTTGAAGCTTACATGATCCAATAACACTGTAAATCTCTGATCAAACTCCCAAACAGACTCAGTAGGTTTCATTTTGATCTCTTTCAACTCAGTGATGCACTGCAAGACTTCGGCTTCTTAAAATCTCTTATCAATGTTGTTTTAATATATGTAAACAATATGTTCTGATTATTTGAATACTTAATAATCCATATCAATGATCTATCTCAAAGCATCATAACGAGTTGCACTTTCTTTATATTCTCATCATTGATATGCTGCGCTGTCCATACAACTTCACATAAAAACCAAAAATGTTCTGGATCCTCCAATCTAGTTCCTTTGAAAATGGGTAGCTTAATATCAGTCAACCATACTTCATACTTAGAGTGGAGGGGATGAGTAAGGAGGGGATGGGGTTAGGGGGAGGGGGGAAGCCAAAAACACCCTGGATATTATTGGATTATGGCTTTTGCAAACTTTTAGGCTCGGAGGGTTAATACTGTGAAGTTACCTGGGGGTTATCAGGGTGAATTTCTTCTCTTTCACTTTTATATTCACTCAAAAGAGGACTATAATCAGTCTCTATGAAGGTCTTCAGGTATTTTCCATGAGACCTCTTTATGTTATCTACTCTATATATCTTTCCAATTCATGTTACTCTGGTCTCTTGCTTAGATTTATTCACTCTTCTTCCAAACATAAGTAAATTAGCAGTATGATTGCATCCATAAAACTCCCTTTTCACATAGAATCAAATTAATCCAAAGTTTCAGATATTTTATATACTTACCTCACAGTCCTTTGAATAATCATCATTTCGCTCCAGCGTAGGACATGGTCGAGTCTACAAAAAACTCAGTAATGAATCCTCCCAATATGCTATCAATCCAAAAATCGACAACCCTTGAGATCCTACTGTCAATGCTCCTGAGTCTCTGTATCAATTCAAGAGTCCACACCATAGGTTCTTCACCCTTAAAATAATTCTTCCTTTAGATCAACCTCGATATCCAACCGAAAAACTCAACAACAAAAGAATAGAAGAAAATTTTGTATTGATCTGTAAAAATATTCTTATGTAACCAAGCTTCAAATGTCAGAGGAGGGTTTCTGTTATCTTGAGTCACAAAATCTCGCTCTTTCAAGTCTATCAAATATTGAATCTCTTTCTTTGATGGGTACCATATCCACAGATCCCTCAAACAGATCTCAATATCGACAATAGAACCATTTGTTGGCTTGATTTGGCTGAACTAGGTTCTATCTATACTACGCACCAACAAAACCCTTGATCAATGGCCCTTTTGGAAATGACTTGCAAGTAGATCATAGTCTCACCCAAAGTGACCATGGGAGGATGCAAAACTAGGTTTCTGCAGCCTTGAGGAACTAGGAGATGTGGTATTATTATGTTGTCTTATTATTAGCATTTATAAATCACTTCACTGCATTAGGTTAATCACTTAAACATGCTATATGAAACCATAAACTATCACTATGCTGAAGTAAAATGAAACTATAATAAATGCTACTCTACAACAGATAATAAGAAAATATACACATAAAAACACCAAATTAATGTGGTTCACTCTAGTGTAGGGCTACGCCCACAAGAACTATTGCTTAATATAATGAATCTTTTAACGACAACTAGTTCTTGGCTTGCACACTAAGCTGCAGGTTGTTTGTGTACTCAACTGTAGACTCTTCTCCAGGCCTCTACGCACTTAGCTGCGGAGCCTCTCGTTTGCTACCAAATTATAGATCATGATAATTCACCCATAAGACTAAACTAGACCAAAATTGATTGATTCTGATGATTCTCTTCTTATTATTTTACCCTATATATACTATTACATTATAGGCTTATATCATCAAGATACCATGGTCCAAATACCATGGAATCCTTAAAACAAGAAACTATGGCCCCCAAAACCATTGATCCCTTACAAAAGCAAGTGATTTTACAAAAAGGAGGGGTTTCAACCCACCCCGAAGCATTTATGACAGCGTGATATATTTAATTTCTCAAAATGTGGTCCACTACCTGCTCTGGTGCCGCTCTACTCCACAAAATGCAGAGTCTTTGCCAAAATCCAGGCCAAGTTGGGATGCGCCCAATAGGAGGGGGTGTCACGGGAATGGGAGAAATACCCCCTTGTGCTGTGGGAATGGGAGAATGGCTCCCCTGTGCTATGGGAATGGGAAGATTACCCCCCTATGCGATGGGAATGGGATGATTTCCCCTCAGTTCATTAGAATCTGAAGAAATGAAAAGAACCTGAGTGGTATGAACTTCACTGTTTACGAGAAAGATATGATCAACTGAAGGTGGAATCAAGTTAGCCATTTCCTCAACCAATGGTTTCTCAGGAACAGACCCAGGGGATTCATATTTAGAGAGAGTGGGACTAATTATATTTGGATTCTGATCAATCACTTGATCAACTAGTGGAGGATTGGGAGAAAACTTCCGATAACTGGCCAAAAGATGAGGTTGAGAAGTTGTAAGGTTTTCCAAAACTTTTGAGGCTTCATCCATATAATGAAAAAGGTGAATAGGATGATTACCTTCATATAACCTATAGAGAAAGTTAACTTTACCCTTTTTCCTGTGGACCTTAGTATCACTAGTTGAAGGTTTGACATCAACATGATCTCCAGAGGTTAGCGGCAAAGGTTGATGTGAACCCGTGGATCACACTTCTAATACCTTGGGAATATTAGGAAAATTTCTAAGAAGGTGGTCACCCTTACATAAATTTCAAGGGAATTTAACTTTGTGTGGATAATTGGAAGCTTTCTCCATACTAGTGACATCCATAACAATGGTTGGTTGGTTGCCCCCGACTTATTTTGCTTCTTCTTCTTCTTCCCTTTCTTCTTTTTCTTAGCCTCCTGGTTACTAGAATCAAGACTCTCACTAGCCAAGGAGGAAGAAAGGGATGAAGAAATAATAGGTGAAGAAGGAAAAGGGTCAACTTTAGAATCAACTTGATGTTGATATTGTTGAGGTGGATGAGAACTTGGTTGAGGAGCAGTTTGGACATTCAGAGATGTTACACAACATTTTGTCACTCTCCCTGTACTCCACGTTCTTTGATCATGGAGGTCCTCTACAGTGAATCCTTCATGTTTTCCCATCATGAAGAAACTCCCATTGTGCCTCTCTTCATGAGCAGAACAATTCCTCTTTGCATCATTTTCCAAAAATCTTTTGTTATTCCCAGTTTACAAGACCAACGCTAATGACCCATGTCCTCCCCGTGCCGATATGTGGGGATTACAACTGTCCCTCACGCCCACTGGACACCGATCCTCTTTTGAAAAGTCTTTTAAATTTGGAGCTGAAGCTTCCAACTCTAGAAGCTTCGTAATGGAAGTCTTGTAAATGGTTAGACCGAATGGAGCTGCAGAGCTCAGATTGGGATCCTTTCCCTTATTAGGATGGAACTGTAGAAATTCCCACTATAAATCACCTGATAATGCAATGTACTAAAGCAAAACTTGATCTACTTCTACAAACAATTTAGCGGAAGCTTAATCAAACATGAGAAACATCAATAAGAACACATATAACTAATATGGAGAAATCAATCACACATAACACAAAATAATTTACTCGGGGAAAGTCTCAGTCTAAACCCCCAACTCTGTATTATCATACAAGTGGAAATATAGCCAATATTACAAAAAGAATTAGCTCAAAAGCTATCTGCTCTCTCTGTAATACCTTTGTTGGTCATAGATAGTCAAAGGCCTCTATCTAACCTCTGGTCTTCCCTCCAAGCCTCCTATTTCTTTGCGCAATTCTGATTGGGGTCTAGTGTAGCCACTTGTGTGAATTGGCCTCTTCACACACTCACCAACCTCTGATCCAACTGCGCAGTCCTGCAGGAGATAAATCCTCATCATGGATGAGCTTCGTTTATAGGAAAAATATTCATCCAACTGATAGTACGCTGTCCCTTATTTGATCTCAACTGGGTCTCTGCCTGAACTGACATGCATGAGTTCCTCATGTGAGAATCATCAATTATCTGAAGTGCAGTAGTTACATGCATGCAAGCATTAACTAATTGAACTCACATTAATTTAAATAAACTGTTTAAATCAAATATAAATAGACTTGTCTCAGTTAACTGAGCCAACTAATTACTACTCAAATTAGAACACATCCTTATCTCTTTAACTGATGGATAAATCCCTCAATCAATGGAGAAACTATTGCATGTCCTCACATAGACTTCATGTTTGATTTTTTCACAACTAATTAACTCATGGAGAATTATTTAATTTATTTTCAAACAGCTACTAAGTTCAAATTTGAATTTTACTTCTTATTTTAGTCCATGGATTGACTAAAAATAGGAATCCATCCTGAACTGCTAAAAATAGAATGCTATTTTTAGCACTTCCATTTTTCATTCCCTGTTGCCCGATCCAGCACTAGTACTCAAACTGCTATTTATAACAGTGCTATTTTTAGCATTTCTTGTTTCCATTTTCAACTGGAACTACATCAAGAGATAAGACCTTCTCCCATGAGAAGAGGAACCATCTCTCATCCATTCAAGCTATATAAACCTCCACTTTTCCCAAGCACAAGCTAGTGTGTGTGTGCTAGTGCTAATTAAGTTATGTTTGGAGTAATCAACAAGTTATCCATACTTTGTAGCTCTCTAGTTTGTGTTTAAGGGAGAATTGTGAGTTGTTTTGGTGTGAAGCCTAAAGGGAAGAGCCTTGAGACTATCATTTTCGGGGACCATCCTGGAATGCTAGTAGAAGTGTGTGGGAACCTAGATTTTTCAGAGGAGAACAACAACGTTAAGACATCGGTTGTAATCTCTTCTTGATTTAATAAAGACGCAACTATCGATTTATTTCCTACATAGGATGTCATTTCACATGTTTATGGCTTAATGTTTCTTGACTTGTTAAATAGGTTGAATACAATTTGTATGTTATCATAGTTGTTGTTTGTTGTTGTCTACTTGTTTCAAGTGTTTGCAACAAGGAACAAAAGATAGCTGGAGTAATGAAGCAAGTTCGTCATCAAACGGATAGCGTACTAAGAGGTCAGCCCTCTTAATTGATTCTAGCCTAAGGAAATCTTCAATAGATTGTCTGTTTGTGAGTACACCCACTCTCTGTAGGTTTTAACCCCGTACAAAAATTACCTGCATACGAATTCTAAATCACAGGAAAAATAAAAAAGCGAGAGCATAACACATAAAACACATATACACAGAGATTTCCCACTGGATCTCAAAACCAAGACTACCAGCTTGATTTTTCATTATATTCCTTTCAATGTTACAATACATATTTATACATGCCGAAGCATCAATACCATGGACCGAAAACCATCGCGTCCAAAACCATGGACCGAAAACCATAGGTAGGTTCGCCCAACCTAATATAGGGTCCAAAAAAAATTTTCTCGAGGCGCTACCCTGAACCCCATAGAGGGGGGCTACCCACCCCCCTCAAACCCCCCGGATGGGGGGGCTACCACCCCCCCTGTGACCCC
>APFE030502327.1:0-15478 GCA_000404065.3 Pinus taeda
TCAGAGAACTCCATGAACAAAGAGGAAAAAACATATGAGTGCGCGCTGGCTAAAAATCATAACCAAATTTAGGTGGCATGGGCTTTGCTCTATGACAGAGCATTAATGGGCGCGCCCCCTTTTAAGGAACTGAGTTATTGGCGCGGGCAAGACACTGTGAACCCGCGCTAATGGAAAAAGGGCACTTTTTAGGGATAATCTGCAAAAGGTGTCTTCAGGGAATATGAATTTCATACTCAAGGGAATACAATGCAAGTGTTTTTTGGTTGTGTCACTGGTCACAGGTCCATAAATGTGTCCTCCAATGTACGAAAGCAAGGGTAACAGGGACGATGACCAACGGTGACAAATTACTGTGTAACAGTCGGGTTCGGGGGGAAGCATTAACTTGAAGGTTCAATGCGTTCAGAGACACACCAGTTGGATGGTCAGATTTTGGGGGTGTCTCAAATTGAAAATAGATACACTGAAAGGGTCCTGGAGCCACACCTAAAACATTAAAAAAAAAAATATTATGTGTAGTAATCTTTTACCCCATTCCTCAAATGTAGAAAGAAGGGGTTGAGTACATTACATATAGGTGGCTCAAAGGTCTTGTCATTTAGCTGCATTTGGACCCTAATTCTTGACGAGGAGTGTAGGGGTCATTTCCCCCCTCCTTTTTTCACTGGGGGTCTGGGGGGTGGCAAAAAATATTTGGAGCCCACCCCCCAACCCAATATATATATATTTATATATATAGTTGGAAAATTTGTCCTATAAATTATTGTGATTTCATGGTCAATCTAGACCATTCAACATTGGACCACATATATTATGGTAGGTGTTATGTTGGGGTTTGAAACCCTAGAATTCAACCCTCCTTTGTGTGGGAAATGTATTGTATCTGTGTATTATTAAGAGATAGCATTGTAATTAAAAGAGAGGAGATTATGAGAGAGAAAATAGGAGGTTGTAGTAGATGTGTTGTAGGTTGTATCCCTCCATTTTGTTGGATGGAATAAAAGGAAGGATTGGTTATTTCTCCATGGATGTATCCCAATTCGGGTGAACCACTTATATTGGTATCGCCTTTGTATTGTTTCATTTTTTATTTTATTTCCACATTTATTTTTATTTCAATGCTCTATGATTTTATTTCTAACAATTAGTATCAAAGCCGAAGTTTTATTTGGGTAAAAAAACTCATAGGAAAGGAGGGTTCTTGGTTCAAGTGGGAGCAATGACAGAAGAAGGTTTTAAGGTTGAGAAGTTTAACGACCAAAACTACCAACTATCAAAGATGCAAAGGGGATATTATCTATATCAAAAAGTTCATTTTCTACATTAGGTGGAATAACAAAGAATCCAATGACTATGAAAGATGAAGCATGGGAGCTTCTTCATCAAAAGGCACCGAGAACAAGATGCATATGCTTGGAAACATCGATGGCTTTTAACATTTTGAAAGAAAAGTAAAATATGTGTATGATGAAGGCATTAGCTAAACTGTATGAGAAAACCTCAATTTCTAACAAGGTATTTCTTATGAAGCATTTATTTAATATGAAAATGTCAAAAATTGGGTATGTTGCTAATCATTTAAATGAATTTACCACTGTCACTAGCTAATTAAGTTTTATAGGAGTACACTTTAATGATGAGGTTAGGGATCTTTTGATTTTGTGCTCATTACCAAAAATCTAGAGTGGCTTGGTCATGGCTATGAGTAATTTTGTCTTTGGTTCAAACACTATATAGTTTGATGATGTTGTGTGTTATCCTTAGTGAGGAAATGTAATGGAAAAACACAGGTGATACGTTAGGTAATTCTTTAACTGTAGAAAACAAGGGAACACAAAAGGAAAGAGGTAAGATCCCAAGGAATGGTGTAAAGTCTATGAAGGGAAGATCCAAAACTACAGGGAGGCTAGAATGTTGGCATTGTGGGAAGAAAGAGTGGAAAGTCTAAGAAGGGAAGATCCAAAACTATAGGGAGGCAAGAATGATGACATTGTTTGAAGAAACAACATAAGAGTAAAGATTGTTGGTATCTAAAATAAAAAGGATATGGACAACTAGGGAATAATAAGTAATCAAATGAATAGGTGATATGTTACAGGGTGCTTTAATCCTTGCAATAGATAGCATTGTTAATTCTTGGGTGATAGACTTAGGGTCTTCATTCATTCCATACCCCATAGGAAATATTTTCAAGATTATGTTCAAGGAAATTTTGGATAGGTTTATTTGGGGGATGATTAACCATGTAAAATTGTTAATAAGGGTAAGATATGATAAAATTACATAATGGAAACCAATGGTTGTTGAAATAGGTAAGACATGTTATTGATATAAGAACAAATATAATTTCAACAAAACAGTTGGGAAGTGAAGGTTGTATAGTTACATTTGCAATAAATTCATGGAAAGTCACTAGAGGATCTTTTATAATTACAAAGGAGAGAAGGTAGGTACATTGTGCTTATGTACTAGTAATACTAACATTTCTATTGTTTTAGCTTCTATTGTAGAAATTCCTTGTAGTTTAAAACTACTAATTCTAATATGCTAAAACGATAAACTTGAATCTACTTGTTGTAGCAGCTACAACCACCCTCCAAAATTTTGGCCTGCACCAATTTCGGAGCCTCCCTTGAAGAGTTTCGCTTGATGACTACACACGCTTGGGTTCATTCCGTGAGCTCGTGTGGGTCTTTACATTCGCCTTGATTGTCCATTGCACTCAAGTCTCTGCATGTTGATGTCTAAGTCATGCTTGCGACCATGTTCTGGTTATGCTCAAAGTCTTTGCTTCGTATGTGTTTGTTGTGTTCGCCATGAAAGTACCTGTCGCACTCACACATGGAGTCACATTCACTATTGCGCAAGTATTATTTCGATCATGAACAATCAATCATGAGTGTTGCACTTTTTGCTCGCACCGTTATTCAGTCATGTTGAACATGTGTTTGGATGGTTTGGTCATTTTGTCATCAAGTCATGCGAGTGTGTGTTCGTATGATCACCTAGGCATCTTTCGATTGTTCACACACTTAGTCATTTTTGCTACAGTTCTAATGACCAGACTCCTCACTCACAACCAGACCATCACCCTGCTTTCGACTTGATCGACTATCAACCAGAACAGCGTAGAAACACTAAGCTAGTTCTGTTAAGCTGCACTACCCACAAGTAGCTCAAGTAGCACTCATGTTGGCCACCCGGATAGTCAACCGACTATTCTTCTCAGAAATTGCGTAGTGCCCACGAGAAGGTCTCCCGCTACCCATCAGTTAGCTCAGCTTAGAAATTGCACAGAGATGATCAATAGACTGGCCTCCCATCATTAGTGCATTTTTTCCAGCCAGCAACTCCCAACAGTAGACTACCTATTCCCTCCAGGAATTGCGCAGTTTCTGCTACCAGTGACTAAGCAGCCAACTAGAAGTTCCCTCTGGGAATTGCACAGTTCTAGATACCAATGACCCCAGCAGGCAACAAGCAGCTCCCTCTGGGAATTGCGCAGATCTGGCTGCCAGTGACCCCAGCAGCCAACTAGCAGTTCCCTCTAGGAATTACACAGATCTGGATGCCAGTGACCATAGCAGCCAACTAGAATTTTCCTCTAAAATTGCACAAATCTAGCTGCTAGTGGCCCCAACAACCAACTGGAAATTCCTTTGGGAATTTCACAAATATAGCTGCCAGTCTCCTGGGCAGTTCCCTAGAAAAATTGTGCAATCCATGCCCGCTGACCCCACATGCAGCCTGGATCATTTCTCTCGAAATTTGTGCAAATTTGGTTGTCTAGCCCCTGCTGACTGTTTGGTCCGGAAAATGCACAGAGGATGCCTACTTTGCCTTCTAGCAGCCCAGACTGTCCCTCCCAAAATTTGCGCAATGTTACCTCCCAGCCGAGTTAGACATTACAGTTAGTCACTGTCGACTCAGATTGTCCGTCTCCACCCTTCAATGACTCTTGCACAATTTTCATCAGCAGTTTCCCGAAGCCATCATCCCGCATCACATCCCTACTACCTCTCCCGGTCACCTGCATCCAAATGATCATGTGTCATGGCAGACTAGGAGGCTTTGGATTTGATGTTGTCTCCTCATGAGTGACTGCATGTAAAGGTACACCAACAAACATGTCAAGACGATGAACGGGATGAACGAAGGGAGCACATGAAGATGGACAGGTTCACCAACGGATGAACGAATGAAGCATGTGAAGTGGACGAATGCAACGAACATGCACCTTCGCGAGCAAGTGAACCTATCAAGCCTTCCAACATGAAAGCAAGGAACAACATGCTAGAGCTTCATCAAGGGAACCAAGGACCATCGAAGACTCTGCGCACTTTGCCAAGCGGAGGTGAAGCTATAATACACCATGAAGATATCCATCACTTAGCAACACTATAGCTCGACATGCACTCCTGCAACACGAATGTACCAGCATTGTCTTGTCAAGTCATGCTGAGTCAAGTCATGAGTCATGTTGCCCACATATCCATTATGGGCTTGTTGTCAATCAATGTGATGTAATGTGGAAGTCCAAGAGACCCACTTCTTGAGCATAGAGCCATGTAAGTTGGAAAGTCATGGAAGTCAATGGTCATGAGGGTAGTCGAGCAACCACAAGGGTCAATTTCACCCTTGGCTATAAATAGCCCCCTCATTTGTACATGAAAGTAACTTTCACCTCAGCTCCTCCCACATGGCCAAGAGACTCTGTAATCTTTTCTTTGAGGAGTAAGTGGTGGCTCCAATGCCCTTCTGATGGGGTTAGTGATGTATGGTGTAATGATGTGTCTTGGAACTTTCGCTTAATTCAGAAGCCTGTCAATAGGCCAGCACGTTTTCACACATGTATTGTATTTGTTGTAAGATTGATCTTTAACACTTGTAATGCATGTTTCTTTAACCATGTGTTCTACATCTGAACTGGTTCATTTGTTGTAATGCATAATCTATTAATGGAAATGTGTTGTATATGTTGTTAATGTTGTCTCGTCCGTGTTTACTACTCTGTCGGACATTAGACAAACCTTTCACATGAACATTGTTGTAACAATTGTTGCACTTGTCTCAGACTAATCCATGAGTGTTGTACATGTTATCTTACCTTGTATGTTGTGACTGCTGCATCCAAGTGAACTGCTCCACCAGAAGTTATGTATGTCCTTTGTGTTGTGTGTTCCTAGCCGAGTTGGGATTGATCCCTTTCAACCTGGAACTCACCTTCACCTTTTCCCATCACAGTGAAAGAACCATTGACACAAGTACACTTACACTCACCAGGCATGTGAACCTCACTTCTTGAAGATAAACCAAACCACTCTCCTGTGCTGCCAAGCAAGAGTTGAGGCAAATCCTTAAGACAATGGCAATCGGGCCATCATACCAGATGGGAATCCCACACCAAATGGTGTGAGGTCTAGTTGGCACTTCATACCGGGTGATCCTCTAAATGTTGGCGGGTCCAGCACCGTCAACATTTCTGGCACTAGAAGGAGGGCAGCCAATTGTACATGGCTAAAATTCCCCTCACATTCACTCATCGACCATCTAGTCAAGGTAGTAACTCGCATTCCCTCTCTCACAACTCAACAATTGGTTACTCCTCACCTCCTAGGATTGAACGCGAGATTTCATATCAACACCTTTGCTCCATCCGTCCCATCACTCGCCAATTTGCGAAAGTAGTCGGACTGATCCCAGGCGTACAATACCATCCACCACATCTAAGAAGCCAAAATCCACTCCCACATGGTGTTGTTGTATCATCGGTGGAAGAAGCAATCCTTGATACACTTGAAGGTTTGGAAGAATCTATTGAAGACAGAGGAACCTCCAATCTTCTTTGAATACGAATAAGGCACTCTTGTGGTCTTGGGATCAAACTCTAGTATAAGAGGTGGAGACAAACCGATAGACTCAGATCCAGAACCATTAGATTTCGAAGGAGAGGAAGAAGATGAAGAGGATGAAGAAGACAAAGAGATGGTTGACCCAAATCTTGAATGGATGACTCAGGGACCATTGGCTCTTCTGGATGTTTTGCACAAGATTCCAAAGCGAGCGAAGAGAATGAACATCAAGTTTAACCCTAACAACGCAATGAAGGCAGAAGACCACTTGGAAAACTTCTACCTACAATTGTAGACCGTTTAGGTATGTTATGACGATGTAGCATGTAGATTGTTTCCATGTACCTTGGACGATCGGGGAGCTACTTGGTATCATAGCCTTCCACCCAACTCCATATAGAATTGGGGTTATTTCAAACGTATGTTCCTTGAAAAGTTTTCTTATGACAAGACCCTAGCCATGTTACTCAAAGAACTGGGAAGCCTCAAGATGAAGGGAAAAGAGATAGTGAAGGATTTCAATCAGAGATTTACATGTATCTTGAACAAGTTTGTAGCAAACACCAAACCTCATGACTCCATCACTGTCGACTATTACACATATGCACTACCAACCACCATTGCACAGTTCGTCAAGCGAGTTGTGAATCCAACACTATTAGAAAGCTGTGAAGAGGCTATTGCTATTGAGAAGGACTTGTGCACCATTGGAGTCATCAAGGATGATGAATCAAAGAAAGACTCCAAGGATGCGAGTAGAAAGCCCCAAGCAATGATGAGCAAGGGTAGAGACAAGGAAGCAACTGATATTGAGACCCTCACTCGCCTTGTCAAGAACTTAACCACTGAAATGTCTGAACTCAAGCAACAGAAGACAGACACATTCGCGAACAGCCATTTGCCCAGTTAGACACAAGTAAGAAGTTCATCAACTGGCTCACCAAGCAACAACCGGTTCGCCTCTAGATCTGCGCAGAAGCCTATGTTCCAACTCGATCAATGCGCTGATCCTAAGTCTTGTTCCTTCCATGAAGAATTTCATCTAGAGAACTCTTGTTCAGATTGGAAGCGAGTTGTTACCTCTATCTGTACTCATACACTCAATGCAGGTGGTGATGTACAGGAGCAACCGAAATACACTGATGATAACGAAGAGGTTGGACTTGATGAAGCACCAAGTTCTGGGTATGTGGTGAACGCATATCAGTGCTCACAAATAGTCTCAAAGATGAACATCGAGAAGTAGCCCCCAAATAAAAGTGATCGATACAATGTTAGGATTAAAGGGGCTCCCCCAACACTAGAGGAGATGCAAGAGAAAGTGAGACAGCTAATAAAGAAGGTCTATCCACCAGCTGCATCAAAGAAACAAACACAAAGCAAGTCTGGAAAGACAGTGGTGGATAAGAACACATCCATGAGCAGCAAGTCGCAAAACAGTCTGCCAGACAATGAGCATTTGTTCCACCCCAGACACCTCGGTGAGTCTACCACCTTTGGATTACAACATAGTTGATGACATGAAGAAAAATCGAGCGAACATCAGTTTGTTCAAGTTAGCCAAAGTTGAGAGCCAGTGAGATATCATGTTGCACGCATTGGGACAAACGGAAACTGACAGCACGGCCTCTACCAGCAAGGGAGCATGCACACCTCCTGAATCACTATCCATTGTGCTCAATACACTCTGGATGGAAGAAGCAAACTCAAGTTGCCGCCCATTCCTGCTTTCATTCAAATTTTTCAACGACAATGTCCACAACTGTCTAGTTGATTATGGCGCAGCAACCAATGTCATGCCACTCTCCATTGCTAAGAAGATCAATGCATAATGGAGCGAAACATCCGCGAGAATCATCCAACTTAATAGAACATCGGTACCAATCATTGGTGAACTACGAGACATGATCATCCGACTATCCCATGACAGTCGAGTCCACTAGTGCATCAACATAATTGTTGTGGACATACCGGAAGCATATAATCTACTGCTCAGCAGAGACTGGCCCAGCAAGCTAGATGGGTACTTTTCTATAGACTGGTCTCACCTGTGGCTTCCGTACAAGGGCAAATGCAACCAACTCCGAGTGTTATTTGAGAGGTATATGAAACACAATGTCACTCCTCTTGCCGGTGAGAATGAACCATTGGCCTTCGCAGAAGTCGTGTTTGGCAACTTCTTCCTGGAAAAGACATTGGAGTGTTATCTTACCCAGCCAACCCCAACCCCATCAAACAAGTAGTTGGGACTCCTTCCTCGCCCAACTGATGATAATGAAACTTGTATAGTTTCTTTTTCTGTTAGTAGCGGTAGTAACAACAACGGTAGTAGTAGCAGTACTAGCACGCCAAACGATCCATGTATAGACAAGTTACGGACCATGAGTCTTGATAAATCAGGAACACATGATGACTCAAGGACCGAGTGAATCTCAGTCATCCAAAACAATGAACAATGCATGATTTCAAGTTGTTTGAAGTTCAGAGTCACAAACAAGGATGTTGAAGCACTCATGTTGAACACAAGGAGAACTAACGTTATGAATGAACAGAGCAACTTGGGAATCCACCATGATCTGAAGATGGATAATCTCGGTACAAGTTTCGCACTACAGTAGCGATGAATCGTTAACCGCTTGATCGAACAGTACAAAGATGGGCTTACATGAGTAGACGATGACCTGAGTACCCACTACATACGAACAATCCAATATGAGATTCCAGGTAAAGGAAAAGACAAGCCATTATAGCAAAGAACAGGTAACACATATGTGTTGTTTGCACTCCTTTCACCGAATAAATTGACTAATATTTTAAGTGGTTGGATTACTTGCAAAATTCGTCATCACACTTGGTATTCTGATTTAAATCCTACATATAAGAAATCTAGGAAGATCTGCTCACGCATTGACTTCACAAACTTGAACCCTTCCCGAAGTAAAAACCACTACCCCATGCCATCATCCAAGCCCATGTTGCACGCAGTAACTGAAACAGTGGTGTTTTCCTCACTTGAAGGTCTTCTGGAATGCCACCAGGTTTCGGTAACAGAGCCCGGTGGACCAGCACTGGTCCACGAGAAACTTGGCTCACACACTTGTCATTTGCAATCACTTGATGGGAGGATTGACAATCTTCCTATCAAAGGCCAAGTCCTCAAACATTATTTCAGTAGGTCGAGCCACGCTCGTGCCTTGTACATAGTCTGCTTGCTACATGTCGTTTCATTTGTTTTGTTTCGCTTATTATCTTTGATTTTGCTTTGTTTGATTCTGCTTACTATTTTTGTTCACGTGCATTTTTGTTTGTTTGGTATATTAGTATTTTTGTTTCCAGAAATAAGTGTTGCCGACTACCACGTTCTGGCTTTTGAATAGAGTATGTGGCTAAAATTTGAAGAGACTTGTGACATTGCAGCACTTGGATGGTCTTGTGTCTGTTTTCTCTGTGCTTGGTTACAACCTTTAGCCAATGAAGTCATGATGGAAAACATGAACCATATGTAAGAGGAGTTTTGGTCAAACCATGAACCTGTGTCCACACTCGGAAGCCCCATGCCTATACTCGGCCTTCTGCTCTATGTGTTAAAGCTAATCCTAGAAACAGAGAAGGGGAAAATCTAAACAAGAAAACCTATGTCATAGGTCTTACATGCTTCTCTGAAGGAACAACCTCTTATGCTCTAAATAAGTTGGGATCCCTCTTCTGCCCCAAAAATAAATGAGTGCCTATGCACAATTCTCTAAAAAAATACAAAGGCGAAAGAAGAGAAAGGCTTCCTGTACAAAGAGGTGAAGCATGCAACTCCACCAGGGTACTGACCAGGCTCGCTGGTAGTGGAGCAATGTGTGTGTTCCAACGTGACTCCGTCGGGGTACTGTCAAGGCCTGTTAGCAACGAAGCAACATTTGAGATGAAAACTTGTACTCTGAAAATCTTCAACTCACGAGCTAAACTAGCCTTCCCAGATTTGAAACACTTAGATCTAAGTTGAACTTTTGATTGTGTTTAACTGAGTTGGTATAAAGGGTGAACCATGTATGTCCATGGGGTAAGTGGGGAAACTAAAGTAACCTGCACAGCAATTCAATAATCCTCAAAGGACCAAGGCCCTGCACTAGCAATGAACTGAAAGAGATAAGTCAGAGTTCTACCAGTGTGTCACCAAGTGTTGTAATGGCTACAACCACCCTCCAAAATTTTGGCCTACACCAATTTTGGAGCCTCCCTTGAAGAGTTTCGCTTGATGACTGCACACGCGTGGGTTCACTCCATGAGCTCGTGTGGATCTTTACATTCGCCTTGATTTTCCATTGCACTCAAGTCTCTACATGTTAATGTCTAAGTCATGCTTGCAACCATGTTCTAGTTATGCTCAAAGTCTTCGCTTCGTATGTGTTTGTTGTGTTCGCCATGAAAGCATCTGTTGCACTCACACACAGAGTCACATTCACTGTCACACAAGCGTTGTTTCGATCATGAACGATCAATCACGAGTGTCGCGCTTGTTGCTCGCACCATCGGTCAGTCATGTTGAACATGTGTCTAGATAGTTTGGTTGTTTCATCGTCAAGTCATGCGAGTGTGTGTTCGTATGATCACTTAGGAATCTTTCAACTATTCACACACATAGTCATTTTTGTTGCAGTTCTCACGACTAGACTCCTCACTAAAAGCCAGACCATCACCCTACTTTCGACTTGATTGACTGTCAACCAGAACAATGCAGAAACACCAAGCTAGTTATGTCAAGTTGTGCTACCCGCAAGCAGCTCAAGTAGCACTCATGTTGGCCACCCAGACAGTTGACCGACTGTTCATCTCTGAAATTGTGCAGTGCTCATGAGCAGGTTTCCCGCTGCCCATCAGTCAGCTTAGCTCAGAAATTGTGTAGTTTCTGCTACCATTGACTGAGCAGCCGACTGGAAGTTCCCTCTAGTAATTGCGTAATTATGGCTTCCAGTGACCCCAACAACCAATTGGCAGTTCTCTCTAGGAATTGGGCATATCTGGCTGCCAATGACCCCAACAGCCAACTGGCAGTTCCCTTTGGGAATTACGCAGATTTGGCTGCCAGTGACCCCAGCAGCCAACTGGCAGTTCCCTCTGGGAATTGCATAGATCTGCCTGCCAGTGACCCCAACAGCCAATTAGCAGTTCCCTCTGGGAATTTCATAGATCTGGCTGCCAGTCTCCTGGGCAGTTCCCCAGAAATATTATGCAATCCCTACCTACTGACCCCTCATGCAACCTGGCCTGTTCCTTTGGAAATTTGCGCAAATTTGGTTGTCTAGCCCCTGCTGACCGTTCGTTTCGGAAAATGTGCAGAGCATTCCTGCTTTGCCTTCTAGCAGGCCAGGCTATTCCTCCTAAAATTTGCGCAATGTTGCCTCCCAGTCGAGCTAGACCTTGCAGCTAGCCACTGTTGACTCAAATTGTCTATCTCCATCCTTCAGTGACTCTTACGCAGTTTTCATCAGCAGTTACCCAGAGCCATCACCCCTGATCACAACCTTGTTGCCTCTCACGATCACCCGCATTTGAATGATCATGTGTCATGGCAGACTAGGAGGTTTTGGATTTGATGTCGTCTTGTCAGGAGTGACTTCAGGTATAGGTACACCAACAAACATGTCAAGACGACAAATAAGATGAACGAAGGGAGCACATGTTGATGCAAAGGTTCACCAACGGAGGAACAAATGGAGCATGTGTGTTATACGGGAATAGTGTCCACACGGATGCTACTATTCCCACTAAGATGGGTGGCTATCTTAGAAACAAACAATCAAAGTCTACTATTGATTCCTTTTATGAAAATAGATGAGAGGAGAACCAAGAGGGCCAACCTGAGTCTTGCGCTCGATTCCCTCTCCTTCTTGATAGAGTTTTGTCGCTCGCTTTTTGTCTGCTCAGCTTAAAAAGGACCTGTAGAATCACATCAACATACTACTATGCATGAAACTAAGATCTAAGTTCATAAATAATGCAGGATCAGATGTGCATTAACCATATACAAGCATATATAAACAAGTACACAAGAATATGGAAGGAAAAAAGAATAACTTTATTCAGATAAAAAGTAGCAAGAGGATTACAACCATGAGCAGCTCTGACCCAGCATCATCCTCCAGCTAAGAAGCCCTTCTTCACCTCAAGAAAAGCAAAATCACCCAACACTGTGAATGTACACAAGAATACTGACAGCACTTCTCTATAGATTACAAAATTTCCAGCCTCTGGATCTCTGTGATGAGGGATCCATATATAGATGATTACAGAGAGGTGAGTCATCTTTTGGGATCTTGATTAGTGTCTTCTCTCTGATAGTTTCTGCTTCCACTTGGAGAATGATGATCTCTTACTCATCCCTGGTCGAAAATGGAGTGGCAAGTGTCAGAGGGGAAGCTTCTGGAAGATTCCATGATCCTCCACCTCGCATTTTGTCCCTGCCATTTGTCCATTCCCAACCATCGCACCCTACAGAGGAGAAAATCAGTATGCATCAAACCCTGTACACTAGGAAGGTGATATGCATCACACCCCCTGCATTGAGCTTTCAATATGCTCCATTTTTGACCATTTATGAGCAGTTTTCTGTGGAGAACTTCTGGGAGATGATGTAATTAGTTGACCTTGTTCCTTTAGGCAGTGAAGCAACACTTTTAGGGACTTAGGAGCCCTCAGTTTATGGACATTTATGATTGGGGTTGAAGTGCCCAAAAATGTCTATAACAGCTATCCGACTAGTTTTTAGCCATCGTTCAAATAAATATGGTGAGTGCATATGCTACGGTGGATCCCTTTCATATCCGTATAATCCCATGAAAAATCCTTTTTATACTTCTGTAACAAGTGTAAGAGTCATTGGTTTTGTTCAGTAGTCATGTTGGGATTAATATTCATAAGCTTTCCAGATTCGATATCAATTGGACTGCTAGCAATATTCGGAGTGGTCCTCATTTGTTCAAAATCTATATCTTCCATCTCTTCTTCCTCATTTTAGTTTTTAACAGAAGCAACAAAAATTGAATTACCAATAAAACCATTAATGACATCATCTTCTGTCTCATTTTTGAAATATTGGGCTTTCCCGAGAGTAAGTGGTAGGGAAAGATCTAACTTAAACTCAAACTCATCCCACCAAGGGTTGTACACATCCATATTTGGTTTTGGGGGATAAATATTAAGGTTATGTGTTTCCTAGCCATCTGAGATCACAATGGATCCCACCCTGCAGCCTATAAATGCGTCTGCAGTGGCTAGCCAAGGTATCCCTAGGATCAAAGGATGCCCACCCAAATTGGATTTGGGTTGTAAGATAAGAAAATCATCTAGATATCTCTAGGAAGCTATCATAATCACTATATCCTCTAGCATCCCCTCGATTTTAACACAGGACCTGTGTGCTAATTCAAGAATAGTAGGAGTATGTCTAAGTCCCTGTAGCTCAAGAGAAATAAAGAGATCCTTCATCATTACATTAATGGCAGCCCTAAGATCGATCAATGTGTTGGCTATGGGCTGATCATTAATGTAGATAGTGACCGTAGGATTTCCTGGATCATTGTACTTAGTAAGGCTGAGCAGACATTAATTCGGATAACTTTCCCATCACATATATGGTGGCAAGGTCTTTAGGCTTCCTCCCAGGTTTCTTGATGCACAATTCTCTCACTGTCTTGGCATAGATGGGTACTTCTTTAAGGGCTTGCAGTAGAGGAATGTGTACATATAAATTTTGCAACTCCCTAAGAAAATCATATTCAAGCTATTAAGTCATCCTAGGTTCAGCCAATCTCTAATGATATGGGGAGTCCTGCGTTACAACAGTCGAATCTGTTGTTACAGGTGTATCAACCTTCCTCGAATTGGCTATTATAGCCGTAACAGTTCTTCGCGGGTCAGTTGTTACAGATGTAACAACTTCCTCTATATCAGTTGTTGTAGGTGCAGTAACCGCCTCAGAGCCTCCGGCATCTCCTTTGGATGGTTCGTAGTCCTCCTCTGTAATGGTAGGGGAGTGACTAGGGTTAGTTACCATGCCCGATCACAATTGTATTTCATTAATCCCCACGAGGGTAATAAGGTAGGCTTGGAAGGTCATCGGAGCCTCTATGCCCTGATTTGCTTTATTGTTTGGGTTTGGATTAGGTTGCATAGGTAATTGGGGTCACACAGGTGGTGGAGCAACATGAGCTTGGAAAGGAGGTAAATACAATTGTTGTTGCATGGGTGGTCTAGGCAGAGCTGAATTCTGGGCATTTCCTCTCCAATTCTGGTTCCAAGGGTATGGTTGGGGTTGAGGATATTGAACAGGAGGAGATGGAGACCATTGGTTCCAGGGTGAAGGAAAGTGTGTTGAAGGAGAGGCAGAATATTTCCATAGATATTGCTAGTTATTATATGCATTGTTCCATGTATTGAAAGAGGAAAAGTGTTGAGAAATACCTGGAGGTCACGGTTGCCATGTCTTCCTCGGTGTGATGAAGTGAGAGGAATGCACCTCTTCACTTGACTCTCTGAGTATTGGCTTTACTCTAGGAAGATCCAGGCATTTCTCTGTCGAATGCTCTAGCTCGCAGATATTACACAGGTTGATGTCGTTCAATTCGCATTCCCTGAAAGGATGTTTCTTCCAACAAGTCAGACAGAACACGACTATGGGTGTGTCAGCTTCTACTTGTGTCTTCTTGATTTTCATTCTTGTTATTTGGGCTGATAAAGTACTGTTACACAAAAATATCGTCACCTTGATTATTTGTAGTCAGTATGGGTCTATCATCACTTGTACTAACCTCCTAAGCAAGTCTCAGACCTCAGCTCTTCAAAATAAGCTTTGGAAATGAGAGAAATACATCAAAAAGCAATGTAACTCTGGTTCCGCACTTTCTCTCACTTTTGCCTGCGGACCTGCACCCTTTGTTCAGATTACCTGCGTACTTATACACTTTGTATGTAAAGGGGAGGGTGCGTACCCCTGTGAAAGTCAAAAGGCACAATTTTTATCTTAAAAAACTCACTTTGGGGTTAATTCTAGATGTTTCTAGAAGGATTTTGACGTGGATTGTTCGCTCCAAGGTGGTTCATTCATCCCAAAAGAGAAGGAGCTAATCCCCTGATAGGAGGAGCTATCCCTTTGAAGGAGGGCTTTATCCCTTTGAAGGAGGACCTAGTAACTTCCCTCCATTGCACTATAAATTAAGGCATTGGGTCAGTTGCTGAAGAGGTTAGAAGCTGAACATTTGAGGGTAAATGCTGATGGAATTGGGACTTCCTAGTTAAACTTGAGAGGAGAGATCACATACCTTTTGGTTTCATTGGGAAGTGAGTGAAACTTGTCAAAGTAGAGGAGACTTCTTGTCGGACCCTGGGAGGAGCTTATACAGTATCAAGGCACAGGTTGTAAAGTTCTTCTTTCATTTGGATTAATACAATCAGATTCATTTTTCTCAACAAATTGTCTTATGTGGTTTGTTTCATAATCGCCTTGATCATTATGATGAATATGCTTTATGATATTGGCTTTTTAGGTGCTATTTAATTTGTTTGCTTGTTTGTGTTTGCAGAATTATACTTCAAGGAAGCTCATTTGGAGCGAGGGAGCGAGGCTTCCACAAACT
>APFE030502328.1:2331-14136 GCA_000404065.3 Pinus taeda
ACCACACCAAACGGAAAAGGAGCTGCTTTTAAGGTCCGGACCGGGTGGTTATCCCCCAATGTTGTTGCAGCGATTTTCGAGGCATCAACAGATCCTTGAGGTTTTATTGCCTTCTTCAACTCCTCACCTGTCTAAAAGATCTCCATTTCATTCACATTGAAGTATCAAATCATTTTCCTACCTTGCCCCATAGAGATCTCTGCAAAATTAATCCTTATTCCCCAAACCCAAAATCTGCCTTTCCATTTGAGCCAACAAAACATCATCAAATTTAATCAAAACTCCTTTGCACACATACTTAGCTTAAAATCAGTCTACACATCAAGTCATCTCGAGCCTCATTGATCATTTTTTGCTGAGATTGACTAGGAGAGAGCCCTCTCTCGACCTGGTAGGGCTAGCTACTAGGTTAAGTGTGGTTTGATATTATCCTAGATCCTACCTTTCTTAGCCTAAGGTAGATTTAGGCTCTAACAATACCATCTTCCATGTGTTAGCATGCCCTATCATTCTCTAACACACCTTGATAGTCATGACCTCACAACTAGCATTACATTTTTCCATGACTTGGGAACCTTACATTCACTAGTAGAACACCTTGGCATTCCCTAGTTGTCATTCCCTTTGTTATCCTCCACAATGTCTCAGGTTGATGAGGAGATCGACAGAGGTAACCACAAACCAAGCTTTTAGTTTGGTAGCTAGCCCTACCAAACCACAAAGGGCTCTCTCTATGAAATCACAACCAAGAGATGACTAGAATTTAAAGGATTTTAGGCTAGATAGCTAGGCTAAGGTGGGTTTGGAAAATTTAGGTTCATCATGTGTGCTTGATGACCCCAAATCGATGGGTTATACTAACATAGTTTGGTACTAGCTTGGTGAAGTGGTTATATGTGTTTTCAAGGCTACCTCAATGAAGGTGTCCCATGTCAAGTTCTTCTCTTTCAATTAATGGAGTACTATAACCTTTATCAATATATGGTGAAAGAGGCTAGGATAATGCACATTTTCTTTCCATTGTACCCTTTCAGGCATTTTGGTTAGGCTCATATACAAGTAGTTGGACAAATTTAGAGACTTGGAAGTTGTAAAGTGCATGACCAGTCTCATGTGGTATTGATATAGCCTAGAAAATCTACCCTCATATGTGAAGAACTTCATGACAACCTTCATCAATGGTTCATATCTCTCCAACAAGTATCTAAATGGGAAAACATGTGAGTGAGCTCCTTTGTATTATGATTTCAAGTAGGGTTTGTACTCTTCTAGGACCAGGTTCATGCCTTTGAACCAGTTTTCACCATGGTTTGGTATGCCTGTAGCTTGAGAGATTGCATCCATTGAAAACATGAAATCACTCCTTGTCTTCCTTCAAGGTGAGGGAAAATATACATGTGAGATGCTCATGGTAACCTACTTCCTGCACTTTTTTACAAAACCCTAAACAATTGACATCTTCAAAGCATTTCATGACAGATGGGAGGAGGTGAGAGGGCTCAAACCTTAGTATCTTTCCCCCCCCAGTATCTTTCGACCAAAAGAATTGATGCTATTATAGCTAGGTGCCTTTGGACTAGGCCTAAATCAACAAATAAAATAATTTTGGTCTATTTAGAGGTGCTCGCGAGACATGAGAAGGATTGAGGGTGGGGTATAAAGGACACATAATGTTTTAGTAAGGCTTTAATTGTCAATAAATAATAGAAAACCTTCTAGGGAAAAGGTATTTGGCAATAGGTTATTAAGGAGAAATATATAAAAAATAGACATCTTAAGGAATGGATTAAAGTGGCAGCTCCAAAGAAGAAGGTGTCAACTTATATATGGAGAAGCATGACGAGAAACAAATATTGGCTACTACAAAATCTGAGATGGGACTTTGGAAGGGGGAATACGATAGAAATTGGACTAGGTGATATCAAAGGAGCGGAGGGAATACATACTCTTTATATTCACATCCTTGAGCATTTACTTAAGAGCTTTACTTTATGAAATAAATCTCTTGTGATTGAGGATCTTCTTCTATTACAAGTTATTGGCTTAATGCATTTGAACTTGGATTTCTAGAGGATCTATTTGTGGAATGGGCAAGTTTCACAACACAATTAAGACTAACAGGTTTAAAACTCATTGAGAAGAAATAAAAGCTAAAATGGGAAGGTTTTATGTATAATGAGTAGATCTCGGTTAAAAATATTTATAAACTATTTCTCATGGACGTGGCTTGAATGATAATGCTTTTTGGTTTCATAACATGTGGAGATGGGATATACCTCTCAAATTAAAATGTTTTATGTGGCTGATGGTCCACAATAATATTTTAACTTGGGATAATATCCATAAAAGGGGATTTCAGGATCTTGGAAGATAGTCTTTATGCAAAGAAGATTTAGAAGATGTGGAACATCTATTTCTAACATGTCCTTTTGTGATATCGGTATTTAGTGGGGTTCTTCAAACACTTAAAATACATGTAATTTGGAACATGGTTTTGATTTAGAGATGTCTCACTCAATGTTTTGAAAGTTTCAAGACATATCGTACCTTTCCTTTCTACATTTTGTGGGGCATATGGAGAAGGAGGAATGAGAAATTTTTTGAACAAATAGAACTAGATACTAGAGACGCCTATTTAAATATATTTTCATATTTTATGGAGATATGGCTAATGAAGGAGGAACAACCTAGAAGACATTTTCAACTCATGGAGCTATGGTCATACTTTTTTATTTTTTATGGATCATCCACCAACAGGGCTTGTGGAAGTGGGACACATTTGGTTTTGAAGCCAGACAACACCTTCCATTTCAGTTGGTATAGTGGCACAGGGTCAAATAATAGATTTGAGCTAATCATATCTTGGGGGCTCTTCTATGTACTAACTGGCTTGCAATTGAAGATTTACTTGTGTTTGGAGATTCCAAGATGATCCTAGATTGGGTACAATTCAGAACAAAATTTGGACAACCTTCCCTTACTATTTGGATGCAATGCATAAGATCTTTGATGAATACCTTTCAAACACTAGCCTCTAATAATGTTTATAGAGAGTAGAATTAAGTGGCAAATCTCCTATCGAAGAAGGGATATAACTATGTGCCAAGGAGGATTTTCTACTCACTTTTTGACAAAGGAATCCTTTTGCAACTCAGGGAGTTTTAACTTATAAAGGGATGCCCATGAAATTTTTTCCTTCATCTCATTTACTTGTCATCCGTCCGTGAAAAGTATCATAGATCATGACATGTTTTTGTCATGTTTGAATCATATATGATATATTTGTCATCATAAAAAACTTTAAGCTTTTTTTGTGAAAATTGATATTGTAGACAACTTTCAAAAATAAAAGAACTATAATTTACAATAATAAGATAATTAGAAATTTAACTATTTTATTTTAAAATCTAATATATGGCAGTAAAAAACACTAACAGTGAAATACAAAAGTATATATCTACTTTTTATTAATGAAAATAAATAATTTTTTCCTTATTAAAAATAAAAAGAAATTTAACCTATCTAAATTCTTGAATACTTGATTAATACAAATCTAAAATAAATATAAAAACAATGTTGAATTCCAATTCCAAATCCACTCGACTAGTGCATAGTACCTCATTTAATAACGTTGTGAACCATTACATGTAGTTACATAAAACTGTCCCATCCAATTTTAAAATTAGCTTCATCAAAAACCTCTAACTTCAATCCAGACTAGAACAGGGATCCAGTCGAACAGTTCGTAGCTTGGTTAATTGAGAAACCAAACATCCAATGCTACCATGTACCACACCATCAAAATCACCAACAATGGCTGCAACATGAACTTCATCGTAACTGATAGTCGGGTAAGTCAAGAGCTATTGTCATCACTTACATCAAACTCCCATATATTGGATTAGTTAAACACACTGATTTTACTCTTTTCTAATCCCTTTGGGAGATTTTTTATTTTAATTCAAATATCAGTTGTGAGCAACCCAACTTCTTATTATTGGACTTCCAGCATCAATCATCAATTTTCTGTATTCGCACTTTAGGTTTTTAATACCTGATTTTGTACCCCCACAGTAGACACCTCTCTCTCTCTCTCTCTCTCTTTCTCTCTCTCTCTCTCTTGTATTCCTTATATACATGTAAGACCAATTACTAGGCAGATATTTATGACCGGGGTCGACATAAATACAGGTTTGTAGCTCCAACACATATTTTCCTTAGAATCAAACTGGGTTGTTTCTTTTTTTGGAATGGGTTTTGCTGAATTCAGTATTTGACACATGTATTTCCTTACAAATCATCTCGGTTGAGTATTTTCAAATGGGTTTTGTATTTGGTTGCAATTTGGGTCATTGGATCCTTGGGTTATCCTTGGCTTAGTGTGCTTAAATTTGGTGGGGTTGATCCTCCTTAGCACACTTGTAACTCACTAACACTCCCTACACACTCTTATTCATTCATTTCCATGCAATTGAAACTAGTGCTCCCTTATGTTTCCCTAGCACTCCCTAACATGCGTTGGTGCCACACCCTAGAACCTGGCACATATTGGCATGTCTGGGCATGCCTAACATGTCTTGGAACTGTCTCACATGTGTTAGCACTTCATTTCATTCCATAGCACAACTTGGCACTCCCTAGTTATCATGCTCTTATAGATAGCCTTGATTTGGGAACTCAACCAAGTCATTGAAAAATAGTGTTGTGCATAGCCCAAAGTCTCCATTTATCTTAAACTACTTTTTCCCAACCCCTTATTGCAATCATAGGCTTGCCTCTTGCAAGTCCTATTTTTTCCCAACCTCTTTGAAAGGTCTTTTATTTTCCTTTTCCTTTTCCCCTTTTAATATTTTGTCATGATTTTTGTTGTGCATTAAGAAGGTGAGATTTCCAACTTGCTCCATTTGAGATTTGTGGTTCTGAAGCTAATCCTCCTTTTGATAAACATTCTTCCATTAGTCTAACCTTAGGCTTGAGAGTGCTAGGGAAATTTGAATTTTTAGGCTTATTCACTACAATTTGAAATTCTTTAGGGAGGCTTGACAATTCAAGGTCAAAGGGGGGGGATAAGATTAGGAATAGAAGGGGAAAGGACAAGAGAGGGAAGATGGAGAGGGGAATGCAAAATAATAGGGAAATCCATCAAAGTAAAAGAATTTATATGAAGATATAAAGCCAAAGAAGAATATGAAGGGGAATTAATTCTAGCAGAAAGAGGCGTAATGTTTACTTGAACTTCTTGCTAAATTTAAGGATAGGTTCCAACCTGACATGAACTTTTTGATTATTTGAAAATGTAGGTTTTGGTTCAAACTTGCTTCTAAATTCTCTTTTTCCTCAAAATGGGAGCCTTCAACTCTAACCATTGAGTCTGAACATGTCCAACTTTTTAATGATTGAAACAATGAAATGAGATTTTCCAATCATCAATTTTATGGGCCTAGACTTTTTCCTTGTAAATTAATTCAATGGCCTTCAATAAAAACTCTTTGATATCTACTTTGACTAGAATACATACCTAATGCCTATTAATAGAAACATAGCAATTAGGGTCCACAGAAATAAATCTACCAAGCTTCTTGCCAATAATGTGAAGGGACTCCTCTGTGTAGAAGGAAAGGGGAGGGCTCGACAATATAGCTCAAAGTTGTTGCATCAAGATATGTTTGTGAGAGATAAAAATCCACCAACCATGTTTCTAGGACTAGGCTCGATGGCCCCCAATCCCATTCTGTCTCCTTCATCTTATTATATTCCACCCTCAGCCAAAATTGAAAGCTTATCCAACTGCAAACAAATCCATGGAAAACTGACATATAACCCAAGGCTGACATCCAATTTTCCAAAATGCATGCCAAGAGAGATGCCTTTTGCACTATCTCACCATAAAATCTTCCCACCAAAGTAGTTTCTAACAAGTTTGGGATATCCTCAAACTTGATATCCCTACCAATGACCATTGAAAACTTATCTTGTTTCACTCTAACATAGACCTTTGGCTTAGACAAAGCTTTGGAACCATGGGGGACCAAAAGAGGCTTCAAAATATTAGATGGAAGGGAGTTTGGCTGAGACATAGGGATAACTACTACCTCAAAGCTAGAATGAGAGCTTAGCTCTTTTAAACTACTATTTTTGCTCAAAATGAAAACAACATTAGAAAAATCATGCTCAAATTAAATATCTACCTTGGAACACCATCTAGATTGGAAACACCTCATGATTTGGTTGGAGATGATCTATTAAGACAATGAAGTGTCACTTGTAAATTCATACTAGGATTTGAATGCCTCATGTGGACGTGATTGGGCTCATAATTAATAATATCAAATTCAATTCGAAATTGTGGCAGGATGTAGTTAATTGTTGATAGGACCCACTGTCCAACAACCAAGACAGTGAAAAACCTTGGGAAAAAGAAAGAGAGTACATGACAAACTTTACTTGTTTTCGGAGAAAAGTTCCTCCAACTCTAACCACTAGGTCTGAACATGTCCAACATTGTAATAATTGAAATAATGAAATGAGTTTCCAATAATCAATGTTATGGTTCTATACTTTTTCCTCATAAACCAATTCAATGGCCTTGAATAAAATATATTTGATATCTACTTTGACTAGAATCTAGACTCAATGCCTATTAATTAAAACATATCAATTAGGGTCTAGAGAAATAAATATACCAAACTTCTTGCCAATAATGTGAAGCTCTTCCTCTCTCTAGAATACAAGGGGAAGTTTCGACAATATAGCCCAAATTTGTTGCATCGAGAGATGTTTGCGAGCAAGATCACAATCCACCATCCATGTTTCCAGGACTAGGAAAGATGGCCCCGAATCCCATTCTGCCTCCTTGATCTTATTATAGTCCCCCCTCAACCAAAATCGAAAGAATATCCAATTGTGAAAAAATCCATGGAAAACTGACATATAACCCATGGTTGACATCCAATTGTCCAAAACCCATGCCATGAGAGATGCGTTTTGCATTGTCTTACCATAAAATCTTCCTACCAAGGTAGTTTCTAAAAAGTTTGGGATGTCCTCGAACTTGATATCCTTACCAATGACCATTGAAAACTTTTGATGTTTCACTTTAACGTAGAACTTTGGCTTAGGCAAATCTCTCAAACCATGGGGGACCAATAGAGGCTTAAAAGGCTTAAATGAAAGGGAGTTTGGTTGAGACGTAGGGATAACTACTACCTCAAATCTAGAATGAGAGCTTAGCTCTTTTGCACTACTATCTTTGCTCGAAATGAAAAAAACCTTGGACAACTCATGCTCAGATTAAATATCTACCTTGGGACACCATCCATTTTGGAAACACATCGTGATTTGGTTGGAGATGATATGTAAAGGCAATGAGGTGTAACCTATAAATTCATCCTCGGATTTAATGCATCCTCTGGACATGATTGAGCTCATAATCAACAATATAACTTCCATTAGAAACTATGGTGGGATAGAATTAATTCAAATTCCATTTGAAATTGTGGCATGATAGAATTAATTGTTGACAGGACCCACTATTTGACAACCGAGACAGTGAAAACCCTTGGGAAAAAGAAAGGGAGTACACAAATTTTACCTTTTGTCGGAGAAAAGTGCGAAAGCAACAAAGCTCCATATTTCTCAAAAAACATTGGAACCATTATTTTATAATATCCTTTAAGAGTATAATAAAGAAAATATAAATTTCATATCAATAGAGTGTTCTCTTTATAACCATATCTTTCTTTCTATATAAATGTATAGAAAATTCACTTTTCCTCATTCCTAAAATAATATCTAAACTATGAGGATGATATCAAATGGACTTAATACCACAACCTCCTAATTGTAATCTAAAACACTCAACCACTCAAATTAAATCATTACATGTCTTTGAAATAGAAAAACTTCTTTTTAAAAAAATGATTAAAAAGACACCATAAATCACAAAATATTATTGTTTAAATAATATGATAAATATATCCACTCTAAATAAAGTTTATAATTAATAATATAAATTAATAATGCTATTGGATATATAAAGAAAATAAAAACTAGACACAAATAAAAGTTCAAAATAAGATTGTTATTTTACTTGGGTTTCTATATGTTTGGAGGCAAGATGGGAGAGTTTGAGAAAAAATAAGTATTAAAAAAAAGTAAAAGAAGAGTTTAAGATTACAATTATTAATCTTCTTTGCCACCATTTTTCGCAAAAGAAGGCTAATAGAGCAGAGCATGTGGGAGAGTTTGAGAACAAATAAATGTAAAAAAAGTAAAAGAAGAGTTGACGATTACAATTGGTCATCTACTTTCCCACAAATTTTAAAAGAAGAGTTTAAGATTACAATTGATGATCATCTACTCTCCCACCATTTTTCGCAAAAGAAGGCCAACGGAGCAGAGCACGTCACAACATTAATTTCCAATGAGATTTCTCAAGTATGCCTTGGGAGATCAGTGATTCATTCGATTGATCTTCCCAATTGATCCATAATTTGTTTTGGATTTATTGTTTGAATGGGAGGGACAATGAGTGAATCATTTGAAGGATACGAAGGCAATATTGCAATTTCTCTGCAAATCTTTCACGGAAATGTACCTCAGTAGCTCTTCTCAATAGAGGTAAGAGGATCAATCATATGGTCCTTGCACAATTTTATAGAAATTATTAAATTTTTCTTTCAGTTGATAAAAAAAAAAACCAAATGTAATAAAGATTGGACCTTTCAACTCTCCTGATCATTTGATGTCTTCATCAATGCACCATAGGAAGATTTCCATATTGCCCTTGCCCTTGTATCTTCGACCTCTTTTCTTTGTTTTTTGGCTATTTGAAAAAAAAATTGAAAATGGATACTTATGATGCGATAACCATGTATCTGAATACACCCTAAATCTCCAGGACTGAGACCTAGGGTTTGATATTGAAATCTATGCTTTGTTTTGGTGGGGTTGGTGAATTTGTTGGGTACTTGAAATCATAAACTCCTAGTTTGTGAATAATCATTTGTTAGTTTATTGAATTTCGATTGTGTGAAGGCTTTCTATGGTACAATGGATGCTATGCCAAAGGATGGTTGGATCAGTTTCCTGTAGATTACTTAAATGTTGTATTTATGGGAATTTAGATATCACAAAATGTTCAATTGTCTCTCTGTCTGTCTGTATAGGATATTTCATGTGGTTTGATTTATGTGTACAACCCACTGGGAAAATCCATTCGTAATAGTTTATGGAATTGATACCCCATGACTGGAATTCCCCGCCTTCTCTCTTACAATGCATGCTCTTATCAAAAGTTTTATTGTAGAAATTTTAGGAAATTGTTTTATTTAACTGTTTTTTTTAAGGTATTATTTTTCTCATTAGAACTTCTATGCAATTTCCTTACCTTTATTTCTAATATTTTTATTATTGAAGTAAATAACGATGAAGTAGTCTATCTGAATCATGGTTTCACATCCAACTCTAATACAAAATGTGACATAAGCTCCATAATGGGGTTGTAGGCCACTACCATTATGGGAACTTATCTTTAGCTTATCTTATTAGCAATATTCCATTTTTTTTACTTTAAGGTCCTTTGCCAAGATACTAAAACCTTCGTTAACATGTTTGCATTACATGGATGGGTATTGTTATGCTCTTGACCTACGAGAAAATCCTAGAATACCGAATATACAAAGAAAGACAACCCAGAACATAGAACAAAAATGATAAAACATGTATTTTATTATTTAGAGATAAAAGCAATGTTCACTTGCCTCTTTGAGGGGGAAACCTCCAATAGAGTAGGGCTCAATTACAAAATAAGACATGATGCTCCTTAATGGGGAGTCTTTATCCTTTATATATGATTCATACATGCAATACCATGGGTCAGTACCATGGTTCTCTTAATACCATCTATTTATTTCCATGGCCCTTTTGTAACTAACTGTGGTCCCTTTCTTTAAATGCGGGTCAACCACTTATAATTATTAATATGGGCTTTATTGACTCTTTAACTAACTATAACTATGACTCGACCCTGTTACATAAATAAGGAGGTTAGGGTTGGACCCTAACATGCCCTCGCCCATAAAAACAAACTTGTCTTGAAGGCTAAAGTTGTGGAAATTGATGAAGAATAGTGGCTGGTTCTGAGGTTGCATCTTCCGGAGAGGTGTCTTTCCACTTGACGAAGACTTCCTTGATCATGCGGCCATGCAGATGTCGTTCTTGCTTGTCCAGGAACTGTTCAGGTTGGAGCCAGATTGAACCTTCTTCATCCAATTCAGGTAGACGGGTTTGAATTCTGCAATTGTTCCCCACAATTTTCTTGAGGCATGATACATGGAAGATAGGATGGATTTTTGTAGTGGGTGGCAAGGATAGCTTGTAGGCTACTTCACCAATCCACTGAAGTATTTGATAAAGTCCATAGAATTTTGGAGATAATTTCTGACTACCCTTGAATTTGAGTGATGTTTTCTTATATGGTTGTAGCTTCAAGAATACCTGATCTCCTTCTTGAAATGTGTGCTCCAAACAATGTTGGTTTGCCTGTTGCTTCATGCGATTATGAGATTGATGGAGATTATCTTTGAGATGAGCTAGCATGGTTGCACAGTTCTGTAGGAGTTAATCCACTACTTGCACCTTAGAGCATCTCGGGATATAAGAAGTAGGTGAAGGGGGGAGTTGACCATAAATTACTTCATAGGGAGCCATCTTGGTGGCAGCATGATAGTTAGTATTATACCACCATTCAGCTAAAGGTAACCACTATACCCATTGATGTTGCTTTTCTGAAGTGAAGAACCTGAGGTAGGTTTCTAGACATTTGTTGACGGCATCAGTTTGACTATCAATTTGGGGATGATAGGAAGTACTTAGTTATAGTTGGGTGCCTTGTAGCTTGAAAAGCTCTTGCCAAAAGTTACTGGTGAAGATCGGGTCACGATCAGACACAATGGAAGTGGGCATGCCATGAAATTTGAAGATCTGGTCCATGAAATATTGAGCCACCAAATTAGGTGTAAAAGGGTGGCATAGGGCACAAAAATGAGAATACTTAGAATTTTTTTCCACAACCGCCATGATGACTGACTTGTTACCTAACTTTGGAAGACTAGTAATGAAATCCATAGAAACATCTGTCTAGATTGAGGCAGGGATGGACAATGGTTTTAAAGTGCCTAGGGACTTGACTGTTTCTCCTTTGTGGCACTGACACACATCACATTCAGCTACAAAAGTAACAATGTTCATTTTCATGCCTGTCTAGAAGAAGGAACAACGAGTGCGAGCATAAGTCTTCTTAAAGCCAGCATGGCCTGCAGTGGGAGATGAGTGCAACTTTGCCAAAATGTGCATTTTGAGGGTGGATGTCGGTGATATCACTACTCTGTCCTTGTATCAAAGAATCTCATCCTTATAAGAGTAACCCGCTGTGGAATTAGCATCTGCTTTCAAGTCATTAATGATTTGGGAGAGTGGAGGATGTGAAAACCATTCCTTGCAAGCTTATTAAATCCAATCTTGAATGGGAAGAGAGATTTCTAGTAGGGTGTTGTCCTCCTCAAATTGGCGGTGACAAAGCATCCGATACAACATTTTTGCACCCTTTCTTGTAAATTATCTCATAATCCATTGTACTATAAATTAAGGCATTGGGCTGGTTGCTAGGGAGGTTAGAAGTTGAACATTTTTAAGGGTAAATGCTGATGGAATTGAGACTTCCTAGTTAAGCTTAAGAGGAGAGATCACATACCTTTTGGCTTCATTGGGAAGTGAGTGAAACTTGTCAAAGTAGAGGAGACTTCT
>APFE030502328.1:14146-27037 GCA_000404065.3 Pinus taeda
GAGGAGCTATCCCTTTGAAGGAGGGTTCTATCCCTTTGAAGGAGGACCTAGTAACTTCCCTCCATTTCACTATAAATTAAGGCATTGGGTCAGTTGCTGGAGAGGTTAGAAGCTGAACATTTTTTAGGGTAAATGCTGATGGAATTGGGACTTCCTAGTTAAACTTGAGAGGAGAGATCACATACCTTTTGGTTTCATTGGGAAGTGAGTGAAACTTGTCAAAGTAGAGGAGACTTCTTGTCGGAACCTGGGAGGAGCTTGTACAGCATCAAGGCACGGGTTGTAAAGTTCTTCTTTCATTTGAATTAATACAATCAGATTCAGTTTTCTCAACAAATTGTCTTATGTGGTTTGTTTCATAATCTCCTTAATCATTATGATGAATATGCTTTATGATATTGGCTTTTCAGGTGCCATTTAATTTGTTTGCTTGTTTGTGTTTGCAGAATTACACTTCAAGGAAGCTCATTTGGAGCAAGGGAGTGAGGCTTCCACAAACTTGCATTAGACCCAAGGTAGGCCTAAAACACTTGTTTGCCTTTGTTTTTAATTGCATATTTAGAGAAAGATAGTTTTTGATTGGCTTGCTTGTCACTAGATATCTTTAGATACTAGGAAGGTTGAGATTGTCCACAAAATCGACTCATTCCATGTGACAAATTGGCGACTCCACTGGGGACTTGATTTTCTCCTTGTTTTTACTTTGACCTGAGAAATTGTGTTTTTGTTTATGTTTTTGGCATGTTGTGTGTGGAATTGGGTGGATTTAGTAGATCTAGGATTATTTTTTGTTTTTCATAACTTTAGGAGAGGAACTCACCGTCTACTTGCAACACAGTGCAGACTTGTCCGCACTTTTTCTCTTCACACAGAGCGTTCCCGCACCTGTGTGAACTGCGGGCCTGCGTACCCTGCTAAAATTTTGAAAAATTTAAGATTTTCTCTTTCAGTCATTTTAGTATTTGTTTAGATGTTGTTATCCCCTGCCCAGACCTGCATGTGACTTGTTAAGAGCTTTCCTTAGATTAATTCCATTGGTGTTAGGGTTTTAGGTGAAATTCCTAGAAGTTTTGATTGCCGGTCTTGATTTTCATTTTGGTCGTGTAGTAGGTCAGAGCTTAGAAGCTGTAGAAGCCTCAAATCACCTTGGTTTTACTGGCCTTCTTATGATTCTGACCATTTGCAAAATCTACCTTTGTTGAGGAATCCATCTTGTGTTTTCTCTTTGCGAAACTTCGAAAAGTTTGTGTTAAAAGTTTGGATTCCATTTATAATAAAGAAAACAAAAATTGGTTGTTTTTTGACTAATTTGTGATTCTGGACAAGTTAGTCCTTGGTTTGCTTATAGCGGAGTAAAACATCCTTAAAAAAGACATTTTGTAAGCTTTTACTTCAAATAGTTTTTTATAGTTTATAGATCTCAAGATTTGCTTTGTCCATAGTTTTGAGTGTTTTATAAAAAAAAAAAAATCTCTTTTGGAAAAAAATTGTTTTTGTAGTATTTGAGCATTTGAAAGAAAAAGGAAATTTTTGTGGATATAACTAGTTGTCTCGTTTTGAGTGCATTGGAAAAGATAAAAACTCTTCTTTTAATTTTTTTGTTAAGGAATATTTGTGTTTACACACATTTGCATTCTCAAACTCTTTCCTAGCTAGAATCTCATTGAAGAGAAAAGGTTTCTTAATCATCTTAAGTGCATTTTTTTAGTGATTTCGAGTTGAGTCTTCACACCACAAGTTTCATCTCCGCACCTCTTGACTTAAAGAAAAACCAATAAAAATAACGCTTAAAGTAAAATCAATCTAGTAATCTTTTTATTTCTAGGGCTCTACTACACCAACATAGCTTAGGCTAGTGTCTTGGAGTAGGGAGTAATCAACTCTCCAAGACAGTAAAACAAACAAGTAGCTGTATCTTGCGGTAGGAGAAAAATCCAACTGTTGCATTTATGCTTTGGGAAAGTCCTCTTAAAGGAGAAGCATGAGATCATGTCTGAACCAGTATGGGAATCAATCCTTCCTCATTGGGAACGACGCCATATATTCACGTATTAAAAATGGTAAACCTCGGATTAACCATTGTCGAGGAGATTGGGGTCGCTTGTTGGTAAAATTTGGATTATGTCGAGGAGCCTTCAAGGGGATTGAGCTTGCTACTCTGCCCTTGCGTGCGTATCAGATTGTAGACTTTTCCCCTAGGTATATTTGTTTCCGTTGGTGACCATAGTGACCATATTCTATAGGGTTCTTCCTAAGGTGACGGTGGTGGGAAGATCCCACTGTACCTGGAGCAGATGTTGGCTAGACTCACTTGGATTTTCTGGGGGGTTCTCTTCACTTGAGACGGTTTAGTGGAGGAACTTGTGTTGGTCTATTCATTAAGTAGGTCGCTGGGGTAACTGTTCCAACCGCCATTTCTGTATTGAACTCTGCGACGTTGGATTTCATCACCAACTAGTGTTTTCAGTACGTAAAGTTACTGTTTGTGTGTGGTTTGATCTCCTAGATTCTTTAGGCGTGTGATTCAATTTGTTTGGTTCTTTAGAGGCTTTAGGTGGTTTTCATTGAGATTTTACTTTGTTTTCGTGTGAAGTAGTTAAAATATTTAACCATGGCTGAATTACCGAGGAAGTCCCATAGAATTCGGGGCCAACCTCCTGAGTTTTCACCGAGCCAACCTGAAGGGCTACGAGCCCTGGTAAATCCTAGAGACAGTAGAGTTGGGTCACTTGAAGAAGGAGAGTCTTCTTTGGTGGTACATCCTGATTTTCAAGCTTTAGTAGCAGATTATAATACATAGCCTGTGTCTATTTCCGAAATTACTGGTAGTGTTTCATCTACTAGTGATATAGGTGAAGAACCTGAAATATCTGAACCTGAAACTGAAATTGCTGCTACTCCAACATCGGGGTTTAACTCTCCAGCTTCAAGTGCTCCTGGTTCACCCAGGGTAGAAAGAGTAATTACCCAAAATCTTCCTTCTGGACTAATAGCTATTGAAGAACTTGCTACTCTGGAATAAAAAGAAGGCATCCCTATCCCTGAAAATCAACCTGTTATAGAGCTTAGGGAGCGTGAATCAATCTTTTATAGTCCACCTAGGAGTAGTGCTTGGTATCTTTCATTGACTAACTTTTTGGAAAACCTGGGACTAAGTTTTTCACCACCTCGTATTTCTTATCACCCAACACCTAGGGGTTACTATCCTCCTTTAAATATGTCAAGACAGTCGTCCATGTTTTCTCAATCTCCAGAAGCCTTTTTGTACGACGGTCCTTCTGTTCCCTCTGGGTATTAATCACTTTTTGGTACTTTTTCGGGAGCATCTCCTCAACCTATTGAACAAGGGTTATTAATTGGAAATAATGGTACTAAGCCGTTGAGTGTAGAATATATTCTCATGATGTCGGGTATTATTCCCAATCCTCAACCTCAAGGTGGCCAGTCACCACCTAGGGGGCAGCCTCAAAATCCTCAAGTATCGCCTAGGGGGCAACCTCAAGGTACCCAGTTTGCACCTGGGGGGCAACCTCAAGGTACCCAGTTTGCACTTGGGGGGCAACCTCAAGGATAGTACATACTACGGGACTGTAGGTTCCTCAAGGTCAACCCCAGACTCAATATGTACCTCAAGGTCAACCCCAGACTCAATATGTACCTCAAGGTCAACCCCAGTATCAATATGTACCTCAAGGTTAACCTCAGTATCAGTACATGCCTCAGGGTTATCAACCCCAAGGTCAGTACCCAACCCAAGGTTACCAACCACCTTTCGATCAATCATATGTTCAAGGATCTGTAAATGTACCATTGAATTATCAACCCTACCCTCAACCCAGTTATGGTCTTCAATATTCTCAACCTGTTATGGGTCTGTACCCAGGAATGAACTTAGTGTGGGATCCATCTCAATCTCAACATGTCTTGCAACCGAATGTACAGTTGCCATCTCAAACTGGACAACCCTTGGTTTCTGGTTCACCCCAACAGCCTGTCCAGTCTACTATTCAAACTTCTGCACCTTCTGTAGTTTCTCAGCCTGGGCCTAGTACTCCGCCTCAAATGGCTGCTGCAAATGCTGCAACATCTATTCAATCTACCCCACCTACATTTGGAGTATCGACAGCTCCAGTTTCTATTGTTCCTGTATCAGCTCCTTAGACATCTTTACCTCAGTCTGGACCCATGGTTCACACTTTGGTTTAGATGCCTGTAGGAAAACTTGGTTCAAGTACGATCGTCACAAGTCAACCTAAATTTACTTATCAACCGTACCAAGGACAGTACCAATTCGGTCCTGCTGTGCAGCATCCAGTCTATCAGTATCAACCGTACCCTGGATATACATATCAACAACCTCAACAACCCCAGTACGGTCCAGTTAATCCTGGTTTTCTGGGAGGATATAATATCCCAAATGCAATTCCAATTCCTAGTTATCCCGGATATCCTCCTCCTAGGACTGGTTTGACGACCCAGAGTTTTAGGGACCCTAATCGTTAGTTACCATTTATCGCAACTTTGGACTTGCCTGACTTGACGCGCCTTATGAACGATCCAATTAACTATCTTCCGTTTTGGCCGCCAATGCCGAATAAGTTGCCTAGTGATATTCCTAAGTTTGAAGGCAAATTAGGAGAGGACCCGTTGAACCATGTGATGACTTATCACCTCTGGTGTGCGTCTTATTCCATTTCAGATGATTCAATTCGTTTAAGACTTTTCCAACGCACTCTAATTGGTCTTGCGGCCAAGTGGTACATTAAGTTACCGCGAGCCACTTTTTATAAATTTAGTCAGCTAGCTACTTCGTTTTTAACTCATTTTCATTTGCCAGTCAGATATGACAATGGCACGGAATTATTAAATTCGTTAAAGAAGTCAACGTCCACTTACATTTTAGATCACATTCATGAATGGAGACATCGACGGTGTTTAGTGAAAGTTTTTATCCCGGATCAGATCTTAGCTGAGTGTTTTGTAAAATCTTTATTGCCCAAGATCACTGAGGATGTAGCTAAGGTCGGAGTCATTACTGAGTAGCAAGTAATCGCTCAAGCACAGTACCTTGACTTAGTTTATACTCAGTCAGGTACGTTACACGAGAAAATCCCCGATCTTCCCAAGCAAAATCAAATCGTTGTAGCTCCTTCAGGGTCTCATGCTGCTAATGGTATGATTGGTACGATTAATACTAAAAGTAAGAAGAAGTCTTCCAAGAATTCTTCTCTTATCATAACCTTTCCAAATTCCCTAATAGGAGATTCTTCCGCAGAAATCTCCACCGATATTCATGTTGTAGAGTCATCTACAGCCAAATCAAAATCTGGTGGTAAGAAGAAAGGGAAGAAGAAGAATAAAACATATAAAAATTCAAAGGAGAAACCAGAAAAAGTGGAATCAACTGATGAAAAACGCAAACCTCGTTATCCTTGTCTCATTTGTGATGAAGAGCATTTTACAAGAGACTGCCCTCATCGTGCAGAGGTCATGAAAATTGTCAAAGGTTCCCAAAATCCTGCTGTTTTGAAGGATCCTTTTCCAAATCAAGACAGTAAGATGATAGGTTCTTCCTCAAATGCCAACGAAGAACCCATACTGATGATGTCCCATGTTAGGATTGCGACTCGATCGCATGATTATGGAAGTAAAAGTCCTGTTGATGGTAAAGAAGCAAAATCTTCTCATTCTAACCCATCCACCTCATCTCCCGGTTCCGATCCACTACATATCGAGAAACCTAATCCAGACTTAGTAATCAAACCGCCTGCCAAGGGTATACTTCAAAAGTTAGCTTTCAATCCACATGCGAGAGCGGCTCAGAAATATAACATTGTTGAAGATTTAGCTGTTCCACCTTTAGCAATGTTGGCTTTGGAAGTGCTGCAATCATGTCCAGCACAACGTAAATTACTTTTGTCAGCAATAGGAGCTGTTGACGTTCAGGACTCGAACCTTATAATTTTCGATCTGGAAAATAGTACACTACTCTTACCTCATCAAATGGCTTTGTAGATTCCAGTGATAGTAAGAAACAGACATGTTCATAGGCCCGTGATTGACGAGGGAGCGTCAACGTGTATTATGTCGATAAAGTGTTGGAGATCGCTTGGTTCTCCTTCGCTAAATCAATCCTAGACGATTCTAAGGGCCTTTTATGGCCATGGGTTTCATCCTTTTGGCATTCTACAGGATTTACCTATAGGGGTTGAAGGAAAAACTGTTAATCTAGATGTGGAGGTGGTTGATGCCCCTTTAGATTACAACCTTCTCTTGGGTCATAGTTGGTCTTACGCTATGACAGCTGTCATTTCATCGGTCTTTCGGCTTATAAAATTCCCGCATAATGGAAAGATCATAACCATAGACCAGCTGACTTATTTTTCATCCGACCCAGCCTCTTTTGAAAGCATTCAGCATGTCGGTAAAACGACTATCCCGTATAAGGATGTTGGAGTAGGACTAGTTAAAGATTCCGGTTTACTGGGAAATTTTCCTTTTCCTCCTATCAACGCATCGTCTTCTATTGCAAGAATTCATATGATTTCGTCAGACACCATTGTTTATGATGATCCTTGGATCGTACCTTCTGAATCTGAGATTGACTCATTTGGTGATGTTATGCCTTTGAGTCCATATGAAATTGTGTATTAAGTCGTGCAGTCACTTTCCGACACATCTTCAACCAAAATTGACTTAATGGATGTGGTCCATGAGAAATCACTTTCAACATCAAACTCAGATTCAATAACATTTTCTGAACTTGTTCACACTAATGAGCAAATTCGTGAAATCCTATGTGTCGATGATTTACCATGGGAAGATCTTCATCATAGATCTTCGTTTTTATCCGAGAGTGATCATTTTGAAAATGATTTTTCATCAATTTTTATGACTAAATATGTCAAGGAAGCTCTTAATCGAATGAAAAATCTTGATTCAGAGCTAAATTTGGGAAATATTTCTCGAACTATTCCTATTGACATTTTGGTTAAGCCTGGAATTGTTGAAAACATTCATATAGATGCTGCTTGTACGTAAGATAAAATTCAAACATATAAGGCCCTATTTCAAGAATTTTGCAATGTGTTTGCCTGGTCATATGAGGAAATGCCAGGAATTGACCCCGCAATTGTTGTTCATTAAATCAAAACTTACCCGGATGCTAAACTCGTTCGGCAACGTTTACGTCAGATCCACCCAAGAAAAGCTGCTGCAATTAAAGCAGAAGTTGAAAAATTACTTAAAGTAGGTTTCATTTATCCGATTCGATTAACGGATTGGGTATCGAATATTGTTCCTGTTAATAAAAAGCAAGGGACAATAAGAATATGTATCGATTATAGGGACATTAATCGAACCTGTCCAAAGGACAATTACCCAACTCCCTATATCAATCAAATCATTGATGATTGTGCCGGTAGTGAAATATTCTCCTTCATGGATGGCTTTTCCAGATATAATCAAATCAATATTCTACCCGCTGATCAACCAAAAATGGCTTTCATCTGTCCATGGGGGACATTTTCTTATTGCAAATTACCTTTTGGGCTCAAGAACGCCGGGGCAACTTTTCAAAGGGCCATGTCTTATGCTTTTCATGATATCATTGTGCAACCCTATCTCGATGATTTGCCTGCTCATTCATTACATCGAGCTGATCATCTCATTCATTTACGCGCAATATTTATGAGGTGTAGGCATTATCGGATTAGGTTGAACCCACACAAGTGTGTTTTCTATATAGAAACGGGTCGGTTACTGGGGTTTGTTGTTTCGAAAGCCGGCATTCGCGTCGACCCCTCGAAGGTTGAAGCCATTGTCAAATTGCCTCCTCCTTCGAGTCTTCACCAACTCCAAAGTTTGCAAGGGAAAGCAAAATTTTTACGTCGATTCATTCCTAACTACGCCGAGATCACAAAGGGTTTTACCCAGTTTTTGAAACAGAATACTCCATTCTTTTGGGATAAATCTTTTGATGCACTAAAACACGCGTTGACCCATGCACCATTATTGCATCCTCCCAACTACAACCAGGACTACTTCTTGTATCTCGCTGCCTCCCATTCTACCATCAGAATGGTGTTAGTTCAGGAAGATGAATTTGGTACTGAACATGTGATATATTACTGTAGTCAAACTTTAAATCCAACTGAGCTAAAATACTCACATGTGGAGAAATTGGCATTGGCAGCTGTTCAAGCTGTCTAATGTTTTCGTCATTACATTTTACTACGTAAAACTACAATAATTTATTATTGCAACCCTATGATCTATATTTTGACCAAGCAATTGCTAGGGGGAAAGTACTCCAAATGGATTGTGATCCTGCAAGAGTTCGACTTGGAATTTGAAAAGTTTAAGTCAAAGAAATCTTTAGTTTTTGTGGAGTTAATCTGTGACTTCCCGCGTGTTGACATAGAAGCTGTGGCAGAGGAGCCCATTGCAGAAAAATCCTTGTTTCTAATCAACACTTTAGATCCGTGGTACGAAGATATTATCGTTTATCTCCAAACCCAATCCTTTTGGCCAGAAATTTCAAGGTCGGAATGTCAAAAAATATGATTCCAGTCCCAACAATTCAGAATTATTGGAGATACTCTTTATCTTCGTGGGGCGAACTCTGTTTTTTGACGTTGTTTAACTCATGAGGAAGCTGAAAGGGTCTTAAATGACTGTCACTCTGGAGCATGTGGAAGTCATATGTCTAGGTATGCCACAGGCCAAAAGATATTGTGCGCTGGCTACTTCAGGCCGTCTATGTTTAAAGATTGTATTATCATGGTCCGAAAATGCCACAACTGCCAAATTTTTGATCGAAAGATGCACGCTTCACCTACTCCTCTTCACCCTATAATTTCCGTTGGTCCTTTTGCCAAATGGGGTATTGATTTTATTACATGTAAACCTCACTCGGCCGGGAGGCATGCGTATATCATCCTTGCGGTAGATTATTTTACTAAGTGGGCCGAGGCGATGCCTACATTTGAGGCAGACGACAAAACAACTGCAATTTTCGCGTTCAATCATATAATTTCTAGGTTTGGTGTTCCACAAGCGATTATCACTAATCATGGGCATCATTTTCGAAACGTTATGATGACTGAACTTACAGGCCAGCTTGGCTTGCGTCACGATAGTTCAAATCCTTATTATCCACAAGCTAATGGTCTGGTTGAAGCCATCAACAAAGTTCTAGTCATCATGATCCGACGAATCATTGGGATTCATCGGTCGAATTGGCATAACATGCTATTTTCAGCGCTTTGGGTGTATCGAACCTTAATAAAAACGTCAATAGGGTTCACTCCTTTCCAACTTGTTTATGGTTTGGAAGCTGTGTTACCCATTGAGTGTGAAATCCCATCATTGCAAATGGCGATCGAATTACTTCCAGCCACTTCTGAAGAGGAAAGAAGTTTCTTATACTTGGCTCAGCTAGATGAGAATCGACATGATGTTGCATTAGTGATCGAAACTCATGTAAAATGTATTAAAGCTCAGTATGATCGAAATGTGACCCCTCGAAAATTTTCGGAAGGAGACCTAGTCTTATTGTACGACCAGGAAAATGATAAATTAGGCGCTGGAAAATTCGTGCCTATGTCGCATGGTCCCTATGTTGTCAAGTGAAATCTAGCAAAAGGGGCCTATGAATTGGTAGACTTTGATGGGGTCTCTTTAAGTAAACCCAGAAATGGTCTTTACCTGAAGAGGTATTATGCTTAAGAATGGGTGTGGAGATTTTTAGTTAGATTAGTTTTCTTTCTAGCTGGTGTGTTTTAGATTAAAAAGTGTGCTTAGCTTAGAGAGTGTTTTTCGTCATTATTCCTTCTTATCTTGGTTTTACTCTTTATATCTCAAATGTCGATGCCTCTCCAAACATACATTGGTTTCGCTGATGGTGCTTGTCGTAGTACATGGAATATTTCTTCCGCAACTTGGGTTATTCTGAAGAGTTGGTATCTATGCATGGGGTAAGCCTCAGTCAAACAACGAACAACATTGCAGAGTATAGTGCAGTGATTGAGTTATTATCTGAATCTATTTCATTTAGGATTCAGAGTTTGATAGTGAGGTTATATTTTGAACTCGTTGTATTACAACTTAATAGAGTATATGCCATTAGAAATCCAGTGTTATTGAGATTATTTTTGAGAGTGCGTCTCTTGGAACGTGAATTTGACTATATTGAATATCAGCATATTCCAATATCTTTAAATACATTAGCAGATGCAATTGCTTCTCAAATGTTAAGTAGACATTTGCAATAATCATACAAGTAAATTTAAAAACATTCCATAACATGTTTAACAAGATAAGTCGGTGATAATGATATAGTATAATATAGGAGTGTGTCAAAATATACATCGTCCTCGATCATAGGTTGAAAAACACCTTATGATCGGCAAAAATCATAAGTACAAAAATAAAAAATGACATATGTGTCTACAATAGGCGATCATCCCATCACTGGTGATGATCTCAATAAGAAACCACTGCACGGGCCACCTTACAAAGGAACCTCCTAAAAGGTCCTGAGACCCCAATCACATAGCGCTGAAGTCGACGAGGAATTTCATCTAAGTTGGTCTCCGGAATGTCTCCTGTCAAGCGCTCTAGATGGCTCTCCAATTCAACCAAAGTCTCTGCTGATTCATCCTGTGGGGCTAGTGCCGCTGCAGCTGGTTGTTTCCTATCGTAAGGCAGGAGAGAGGCTGGTTGTCGTGGGCCTATATCTGCATTTGAAACTTTTACTATCAATTTTGGGACGAAATAAAAAACAAAAAAGTTAAATTAGGAAACTGTTGAAAATGATTTTACCTGAGTCATCCCATTTCTCTCTTGGTGGAAGAGCCATGTCTGGGTCACCGCGAAAATCTACCCCAGCATAAGGAAAGTCCTGAATAGCAAAAACCTGGTTTTCCAACCATTGGAAATACTCAGGTTTGAATCGAACGATCTCTGTCCCCTCATCAGGATGACGAGCCATAACTGCAACCCATCGCATCAGTTTGGGCTCTCGAGGAAGCACAACTCCAACGGTGAGGTGCTGTGGGACCAACATTGGGACCCTCTCCAAACCAAAGCTCACAACTAAAGCACCATATCCAAAGGTCTTCAGTTGTCCGTTCTTGGCCCTGGTTAGTTGGCCTTTTACATTAGCCAACACAACATCGCACCAGTTGAAAATGGTGCCTCAAAAGCAGTCAACTGCCATCCGCATATGGGATCCAGTGGCTATATGTAGTGCTGCGCTCCCGCAGAGTCTGGTAACTGTAAACACAATCACCATGAGTTTAGGACGGGATATGTTTTTGATATCTATCCCTTTGTCTCTGTTATGGACATTGCAGTACTCTAGCCGGAGGCTATCGACAGACTGGCCACCTGCCCTAGCTACGAATAGAGTCAAATCTTCACCTCGCTTAGGCAAACCAGTCAAAAAGTATATATCTGCTGGCTCTATTTCGAGCTAGTGACCACCAATGAAGAAGCACTGGTCCTGTATGCTCCATCTATCCACCAGCCACTGCAGAAAGTCCACCTGGGCCCTCATGCCAGGTATGGCCCAGAATTTGTACAAGCCACATGGCTTCAATGCATCAATCGAAGGTTGATGATTCATCCTGGCAAGATCTACGTCCTCATGCTCCCATTCTCGCCAATCAAGCATGATGTTTACCCTGCATTCAGTAAAAAGGCGAATTAGAATATATGAAATTGAAATTTTTGGGTGAATTTTGAGTTTATTAGGTTTTAAAAGCCTTTGCGCAGGGTACGCACCCTCTGGTTAGAGACAGTGCGTGGGCCCGCACCTTGCCTTCACGGCAGGTGCGTACCCCCGACTTTTTTCCCACTACGAAAAAGTCAGGGTATGCAGGTCCCCTGTGGTACACCCGCGGGCCCCCGCGCACGGGTTTTTGAACCTAAAATCTCCTAAAAAATAAAATGAACCCCTAAAAAACAATTTGAAACGGATGAAATTGAAGAGTAGGATGATGTGGATTACCTGGAGGAGACGGCGTTTGATTTTGACGGATGGATTTTCCGCAATCTTCACAGGAAGTTCCTGACCAAAAGCCCTCTTTTCTCACCCAAATCTCAAACAGTAAAAATGAATTGACGAAAGCCCTTCTTATAAGTTTTTTGAATAAATAAATTGCAAATTTGTTTATGTTTCACTTTGAAAAGGTAATTTTTGCAACATTTTTATCCATTTTAAACAGGTATGAGTAATGTTTGAGTTTTTGTTCAGGATAACGGATTTTTCAGGCGACATCGGTCATTTTTGACGAAAAAACATTAGAGTCACCTTTAAGCTCTTTTCTGACTCCTAAAACATGAAAAGATTGCCGAGTTTTTCTTTTTAAGCTCGTTAAAATGGAACTAAAAAGATAGTCCTCTTACAACCCTTTTTTGACCGTAAAAACATGAAGAAATTGCCAGATTTTTGTCGTTTCAAATTCAATATTGGTCATAAAACGACGTGTCATTGATCGCTTTTTTACTTTTTCGGATCAGAGGCACTAATTACGAAAAGTACTCCTTGGTCGTAAAGATCAAGCGGTTCTCTCAAGTATTTTTTATACTTTTTCGGGCTTGGGAGACACAAATTTACGAAAAAGGTCAACCCTGGAGTCTTCTTAAGTTTTTTCAGACTCTCTAAAATTGAAAAACGCCAAGTTTCTCCTATACTGGACTCGTTAAATTTTGATAGTAAAGGACTTGTTCAATTACAAACAGGAACGTACCACTCCTTCTTAGGGTTCGAATTTAAACTAAGTTGGACTCATCCGAAGGATGAGCTTATAATCAAGCAATGTTATCACTCCTCAAGCTATGTAAAAAATAAAGAGGTATTCCAGAAATGGTGGGGAAAAGAGAGAA
>APFE030502328.1:27267-78941 GCA_000404065.3 Pinus taeda
ACCATTGACATTATTGGTGGTTTCTCTCACACTTGTTAACAGTTTACATCATTGACTGGTAATCAAGTGGTTTCTACCATGTTTGACTTTGACACATTCATTCACATGGATAGAATTGTACTATTTCGAGAAGTAGAAATGAATACCCTAGATCTAGTTTCCACCATCTAGGCTGCGAGGAATTTTGTATTCATTATACTGTGGACTATTCATAAACAGATGGCTGCGTCCATACTATGTCTACATGTGTCTATACTTGTGATGTATTACAAGATCATTCCTATATCAGAGCAGTAATTAGTTTTCTAGTCAGTTTTGTTCTGAGTATGGGAATGCCTACCTCAACAATGATATGATCTCATATATATATTTTGCATTGAATGTTTTTACAGGTTCCAATCGGGCTCTCCACAAGATGATCCTCGAAATGATAAAGTACTTCACTCGTCCTAAATGATAAATGAAATCCTCATCTACTAAAGACTTCGCACTTTAGGGGGCAATCTGTTACACAAAAATATCGTCACCATGACTATTTGCAGTCAGTATGGGTCTATCATCACTTATACTGTCCTCCCAAGCAAGTCTCAGACCTCAGCTCTTCATGTTAAGCTTCGAAAATGAGAGAAAGACATTAAAAATCAATAAAGCTCTGGTTCTGCACTTTCTCTCACTGTTACCTGCATTCCCGCACCCTTTGTTCATGTTACCTGCGGATCTTCCCGCTCTATCTGTAAAGGGGTGGGTGCGGACCCCTGTGAAAGTAAAAAAGGCGCAAGTTTATTCTAAAAAACTCACTTTGGGTTAATTCTAGATGATTCTAGAAGGAATTTTGATGTGGATTGTTCACTCCAAGATGGTTCATGCATCCCAAAAGAGAAGGAGCTAATCCCTTGGTAAGAGGAGCTATCCCTTTTGAAGGAGGGCTTTATCCCTTTGAAGGAGGACCTAGTAACTTCCCTCCATTGCACTATAAATTAAGGCATTGGGCTGGTTGCTGGGGAGGTTAGAAGCTAAACATTTTTAAGGGTAAATGCTAATGGAATTGGGACTTCCTAGTTAAGCTTGAGAGGAGAGATCACATACCTTTTGGCTTCATTGGGAAGTGAGTGAAACTTGTCAAAGTAGAGGAGACTTCTTGCTGACCCTGGGAGGAGCTTGTACAGAATCAAGGCACAGGTTGTAAAGTTCTTCTTTGATTTGAATTAATACAATCAGATTCATTTTTCTCAACAAATTGTCTTATGTGATTTGTTTCATAAATTCCTTGATCATTATGATGGATATGCTTTATGATATTGGCTTTTCAGGTGCTATTTAATGTGTTTGCTTGTTTGTGTCTACAAACTTGCTACAAGGGAGCTCATTTGGATCAAAGGAGCGAGGCTTCCACAAACTTGCATTGGATCCAAGGTAGGCCTAAAACACTTGTTTGCCTTTGTTTTTAATTGCATGTTTAGAGAAAGATAGTTTTTGATTGGCTTGCTTGTCACTAGATATCTTTAGATACTAGGGAGGTCGATCTTGTCAGCAACCTCGACTCATTCCATGTGACAAAGGCTCGATGCATTCCCATCATAGGCTAATCACTCAAACTTGGTCCAGCTGCAGGATGAGAAGCTCCCCCAAGAAATTATGTAATTTTGACTGGTAGCCTGTTAGGCTCCAGAATTGCACAATTCTAGCAGTCAACACTCATAGTGAAATTGTGAATTTTCCCTAATAGGATTGCTTAGCCCAAAATTTGCGCAGAAGTCAATTGTTCTTCCCAAAAATTGCATAAATATCCTGGGCAAACAACCGAGATCCTAGCGAAAAATGTGCATTTTCTCCCAGCAGTCGAACAACCTATTGCATGTGAAATTGAGTTGACCGGTTCCCTCCGGGACTGAGCAAAACAAACTTGTATGCATGGATTTCTTCTCCGAAGGTAGCATGAAAAGGAATCCCTTGTTTCAGGAATCTATTTTTGGCAATTGGAGGTTACATGCAAGCATTATTTCATAAACCTCCCACCAAGTGTTGCTTTCCCTAGATTTGTGGCATGCATGTCACAACCTCAATGTTATCAAAACTCATCAACCAAATGTTGCAGAGCCTCCTCACATCAACCTTGCAACTCTAACACCCCACATCACATTTAGGAGCTGTTAGCACATTTAGCTTAGTTTTTTTGGGGTAAGTCCACTTCCCATGCCTTGTGTTGTATTTCTAGCACTTTTTGTGTTTCACTTCGTATGAACGAATTCTGCTTGATTTCAATGAGCGCTTGTTGCCGTTTTGATACATACTATCTTGTACTAGAATCGTTTCAGTTTTCGTTGCTATCTCATTGCCATCACATGCATGAAACTATTTTGCACGAAAAATCACCGATTCAGTGACTCGCTTCACCCACATGCATGTTGATATGTTTACTGAATCTTTCATTCAATTTTTTCATGCACGATCAATCACTTCTGCTTTCACTTAGTGTCTCCATGCATTCACTTCCACATTTTCTTTCAGTCGCTCGCCGGCGAGTCTAGCCAACCTTGGCCTGGACTTTGCCTTCACTGAGACAACATTGTGCAATCTGAGGAAGGAAGGCTCTATCTTCCTCCCCAAAATTATGCATTTCTACCCAGGCACTATCCCCCAAGACTATTTTTCACATTTTTGAGGGACTGTGACTGTTGGCCCAAAAAATTACGCAATGCAGTCACTGAGCCTATAGCCATTGCCAACTGAGATTGCACATTGTGAAATTCCAATAGTCAGCAGCTAGACTGGACTATGCATTGTGCAGTTCCAGCAATCAGTCAGTCTCACAGTAGCCCAGGTTGTGCCTTGCGCAGTCTTGGCAGTCAGTCTCCTGACCTCCTAGCCAAAATTGCACAACCTTCATAATCAGTCACAATAGGTATGTTGCAAGTTAGTTTCCATGTCTTCAAGTATCGCAGGTGTTCATCTACCTCTCATCAACACAGGTAAATGGTTTCTAGGAGAGCAGAGTCAAAGACACCGTTCGAAGCACACTTGGGGATGCAGTCGATCAAGTGTCTATGAGCTTGCCTACTCACAAATACATCAAGTTGTTCATACACAAGGACATCAAGATATGACAACAAAAGCATGATAATGAGAAGCATCATGAATAGCAACTGAAGGTATCATACTAAATGAAACAAATGTGAGAGGAAGGTTGTTGCCAACACAGAGGTGGAACAAAGTTGTGAGCTCAAGTAGATCCATTGATGATGAAAGCAACTTTGGAGACTCAGGCTATGAAGGAGTTGCATGTGCTCAAGCAGCAACTCAAGGAAGAACATAAAGCTGCACAGGTAGATGAATGAGTTGCAGCAGGAACAAGAACAACAGTGGGTGCAACATGCACTCACAGATGAAACTATGCTTGTACAAGTTGAATATCCATCCCAGCAGCTAGCACAGAGTAGGCATGGTGAGAAGTGTTGTTGAAAACATGCAAGGTATTCAACAACATGCATGTTACTATGCACACACATGTGATCCAACCCATTTAGCACTCTCACCAAGGTGAAGACAAGAAGCAAGTCCAACTGGGGCTGAACATGTACTTCGGTAAGTTGACGCGCATGACCACTAGCACACACTTGAAGATCAGCACAAACACTATGCATCAATGTGTTTTTGGTTTAGCCACACCCAAGAAGACCATGTGCATGTTAGCATATGAGTTAGATGAAGGAGCTGAACCAATGCACCGATTGCAACGGAGGCTAGAGTTCACTTTAGCAAGACGTTACCATGGGGTGCACGCACACCATCACAGATGACCAAGCTTGGCATCATCTCACCACCTTCGCCATCACAAGCATGTTAATGAGTTGGTCTCATCACAATGGACTGAGTCTCAGTGATGTCTTACATGGCTTTCTCAAGCCATGTTGTCTCACATGAGTACATGTGCATTGTAATGTAACATCATGTCAAGTGTAAGTCAAGTGTCAATAGTTGCATGTAACAGTCATAAAGTAGATGAAGAGTCATGAAGGTAGATGAACTGTCACAAAGGGGAATGTCAAGGGTCATCCCACCCTTTTCTATAAAACGAAACTCATAACTCATTGTATAGGCTTTTTGGTCAGTCAGGCTTCGATAGGAGTATCTTAGAGAAAGCTTGGATAGTATTGTAACGAGCCTTGACTTCTCCACATCGCATAGATAATATATCTTTTTGGAGGAGAAAGCAGTTGTGGTTGTAATGTTCCACTATTGGAACTAGTGGGTGTACATGAATGTATTGTATGACTGGAACTTACACTTCTTAACAAAACAAAGCCAACATGTTTTCATGCATATGTTGTTATTGTAGTTGGACTATTCTGGTTTCTATAGCAATGTATGTTGTTTAACTTACGTAGTTTTGTATGAACTATTTTGTATGCAATTGTATGAATTTTGTTGCAGATGTGTTGTTAGTTTGAACATCAATTTGGATTGCTTGCTAACTTTCTTTCTAGCTAGTGATGCATCTTTTCTCATGTGTTACCTTCCAAATTGAGTACTATTACAGGTTTCCAAGGCATGCACTTACCTCACTCCCCATGTGTTAGAACCTTTCATGCACCTTCCTTGGCTCTCCGCAGCTGTCACACCCTTTCTACCAACAAATTTATCTTACTTTCCTCTGTGTGAAATCGTGGTCAAGGCAATACCATACGACCCACTGTTGGGACTCCTACACCAAACGGTCTGAGGTCTAATTGGGACTTCTTACCGGGGAGATCCACTTACATGTTGGTGGGTCCAACACTGTCAACAGGTGGATTAACAAATTTCTCACATTGTTGCCATAATGCTAGAGGTGGGTGAGGAGCAGAGCTAAACCATTGATAGTTGACCTTTACATCAGTTATACCATAGTAATCCAACCTCCAATGAAAGGGACTTCTCACCATTCCAAGTAGTTAGAATTCCTTCTTGAGAAACTTCACTATTTTTTTACCTTTGAGAGTGGTTGTTTTCTCATGAGATAAACCTACCTTACTTTTAGCTTCTACTAGCCTCTGATTGTACTATTCTTGAGAGAGAAAATCACCATGGATTCCCCAACAATTAGGCAACCCAGTTTGTACTACTCTGTTGAATTCATCACTAAAGGAGGACACTTCCTTTTGTACTACCTCGAGGCACTTTTTAGCTCTAACCCTGGCTTCCTCTTTCAAAATGAATTTAGATATATCCATTACAGAACTAACCCTATCTGCTACGTCGATGGGTCTTAACTCATCAGTTTCCCTCTCATTTACAAAGCGAATGAATCTCTTGGAAATTTGGGAATTCTTTTTTCCTTCTTCTTTAGCATTCATGATAGATTTCTCGTAATCCCTCCTTGTAACTTTTTTCTCATGCATGAATGTCACATGCTCCCATATGAGATTCATTTCTTTGATAATGACCTTGAGAGCTTCAATTTGAATCCAGTCCTGGGTACGACACGTCCTCTCTCAAAGTGTGAAACCAAAATATGATTCAAAGGCTCGAGCAAAAACTATTCTGGAAATAGCCTGTGGAGGTTTTATCTCAACAGATGATGAACCACAGTATTGTAGCAAGGATGTTGCAACTCCCAGAGCTACCAAATTTACTTTATCAACCCGAGGTTTCGTAAAACATGGAGGTGGAAATGCTATATACACAGAAGATGCATCATTCTACTCATGTCACTCTCAACTGGGTCACTTGACCATTACGTTTCCATACCATTCCTCTATTGAACTAAAATGAGTTTGACTACTAAAATAAGAATGTAAAGGCTAGTTCTAGTGCAAAGAATTCAAATGCTTAAATTCAAGAAATGAAAGCGGTGAACTTGTAAATGTTATGAAAAGACACAAATCATCTATCTATGAAATGACACAAATCACTTGCATAAAGGAAACTATGTTAATCTTGCACTTGATCACCTAGCTATCAGGGTTTCTTAAAAATAAAAGATTACTCTACCATTTCATAATTCAAACATGCATGCATTAACTATCTCATTCACACTTCCAAAATAGATAAATCCCTAATTACTAGATTTAGAAATAAAAGGGCTAATGTTATCTGATCTTACAGGAGGGAAAGGAGTGAAAGGATTGGTCTAAGTGGAGCTTCTAGTCATGGATTCCAATATGAGGGATTAAAATACTCCTAAACTAGGATAGGATATCATTTCAAGTCAAAAGAGGGTCAAAACAGGTTGCTACAGGTTTGCTACAAGATGTTGCTACGGGATGTCCTAAACTGCTACAGGATACCCTGAGCAGCTACAGGAAGTTGGCTGAGAGGTTCTGGAGTGAAATAATGGTGAGATGAAGTGTTTCAAGGGTGTATGATAGTGTAAAATTTTTGGGGAAGGCGGACAACACCTATGGACAAACCCATCATTCCAAGAAGGTCGGATTCGACTATGACAACTTGCTCATGGTGGTTGAAAGACATAGGTTTAGAATATGGGTTGGCATGCATCAATAGAAGGTGTAGAAGACCTACATGGAGTTGGTTGGTAGATTCCCTTCCTACAGATCAAAAACCCTATAATTACACATGTTCTTCTTTTCTTTTGCAAATCATTACATCTCAATGTGGAAAATATGAATTGAATTTGGAAAATCTGATATAACTATTGCTAAGAACTAGATATATTAAAGGAACTACCTTCTAAGCTACAACAATATTAAGAAGTAGAATAACAACTGTAAATATTTCCAAGAAATCATAAACAACTATATAATCTAATGCTACAAATTGATTTATGCAATTGACAAGAAATCAAACTCTATTTTTGCATTGTGAGAGTGGGTCCTCTAATCATGATCCCATGAGGGAGATGAGATAGGGGTCATTGTCACAAGATTTTTGAATATTTTTACTCTATTGAACTACAAAAACTAATTTATCCTTGAAGCTAATGGAAGCATGAATAAACCAACAACTTAATCAATCTTTTAAGCTAAAAAGAGACATGGAAAAACTACAACAATTAATCAACATTCTATTCAAAGAATATAGACACAAGAGAGGAATTGTTCCTACTAGGTTTAGGCCCTAACTCAAGAGATTCAACCCTCTAATTCAACTCAGTGTTGGATCAAAACATAATTTCTCATTATTATTCAAAAAGTGTCAAATACATCATAACATGATAATCAAAGTGTGCTGCAGCTAAAATGGCCTCTTTCGCTATAAAAAATTTGAATCCTAATGAGTCCCCTAGCTTGCTTATTTATACAAAGTGGAGCTACCAACAACTCCCTAGAAAAAAGGGTACTTGGATCCCTAACTCGAGTATAAGGGGGTCTAACTCTTCCTTCACTTTCATTGGCTCGACTTCCAATGAACTCGACATACTTGGATACTAGTGAACCCAAGCTGATGAGATAGAGTGGGAGATCTCTCACTAATTGGAGGAGTTAAAGAGGGATAACACCTCCTATAATCTCTCTTGCTTGTCTACTTTGAGTTCCTGCACCCATATCAACTCAAACTTGCTCCAATTTCTTCATTTAACACACATTAGGACACATGACATAGTAACACATATTTAGTACTCACATTAATAATAATATAACAAAATATGTGGATAAATGTGAGAAAAGACAATTTAATAAGCTGGTTAATGGCATTGTGACTCATATAGTTTACCTATTGATAAGCCTCATCATCACCCCCCGAATGAAACTATTTCTCATCCTCTGATCAACCTAGTCATATATATCCATGTCCTTCATGGCTGTGGTGGCCTCTCTGACATCCCAAGCTTCTGTAGATTGTGTCTCTTCCTGAGGGTAGAAGCCTTCATTTTTCTCTATATCTTCCCACTTCTTCCTTTCCTCTTCTTCCTTCCTTCATTCATGTAGACCCAACAACAAAGGTGGACTGAGCTTCACTCCAATCCATTTGATCTTCAATCTCTGTAGGGCCCTCTTGTATAGAGGTGTTCTGGTCAATGCATTTTTTAATCTCTCAAGAGTGTGACATTCTCTGATCTAGAGACTGTGTGGTAGGGTATTCCACCTTCTCTAACATGATTGTTGGCTCTTTGTCTCCAACATCCTTAGAGTGTCCTCAAAGTGACAGATGGCTTGTTCTTGGGTGGTAAGGTATCTAGGTGCTAGCTTATCATCATTAGAAATACTGTTGTGATTGTTGATTACAACCATCAAACTTATCTTCTCTCCCCTAATGTAGAGAGGTTCATTTTATTCCTTTGCCAATACTCTTTTCACCTCCTTAGCTCTGGCTTCCTCATGCCTTATCCATGATTCAAGGGCCATCAGCTGCAAGTCTCGCAATTTTTCATTGGGATCCCAAACATTCATGTTAGTTAGGGTGAGGTTGTGTAGGTGGAACTCAACCAATTTGGATTTGTCTTAAACTCCATTTTTGTCACACAACTCAATGAACTGTTTATTGTCCTGGAATAGGATGGACCCATGTTCTTCTAACGTCTTGATCTGGAACTACATCCATTGGTCTTTTAGGAAACTTTCATAGGATTTGGATGGAATTCTGCATTGAAGTGCCTCCATGGAGAGGCTTGATATTGTGGCCAATTGAGTCTCCTTCTCTTGTAATTTCTTCCTCAACCATTTGTTTTCTACCTACAACTATGTTCTCATGGCGCATTATTTATCCCTCAACTCACTTAATTCCTTGCCCATTTCTAAGAGTTTTTCTTCCATAAGAACCACATCTTCCACTTTCTTAGCTTTCGAAATTTTCATCCACCTATGTGTCCTTCCTCTCTCCGCTTCAAGCTCAAAGAAGAGAGGGAATACAAATTTTTGTGGGATCACTCTGCCTCCAATGAAATTATAATAGGAGCTCAAATTGGGTTGTGAACTAGGCTCCTGAAGTTCTGGAAAATATTTGTCAAATATTCTTGGAGGAGTTGCTCCCTCCTGTACCTATTGTGTTTCCTCTATGCCTTCTTTTTGCCTCTTTTTCTCTTCTTGTAGCATTTTTTGCCTTTCCTGTAGCACTTCCTGTGTTTCCTTTAGAAATCTTTTTCATTTCTGTTGAAGTGTGACAAGTGCGTTGGGTTGCTTAGAGGAGGTTCCCTGGTGACAGACTTCCTTACATAGGTTATGGGAATATTTGATATAGCTCCAAGAGGTGTGGCTTCCTCAACCTTCCTTTCAATATGTTTCAACTCTTCTCCCTTGCTGGGTGATTCTTCAATCAAAATAGGGGTCCTTGTTGGTATTTTGAGGCTTCCCTTGTCTAATCCCAGTGCTTTTCCTTGTTTTGAAATACAGGGGAGTTTTCCTTTTCCTTTTCTTTTTGGATTTGATGCCGGTGTGCTCAAGGCAGCCAGGGCAGCAACTGCCTCCTTTTTAGTGGGTTCAGGAGATAGCCTTTCCTACTCTGGAAACATCTCTCCTTATTCTTCCTTTTTTTCTTCCTCCACCTCTTCCTTTTTCTGTGGCTCTTCCTATGTTTTATCTACCTCTTATTTTTCTACTTCTTCCTCTTCTTCTCCTTCATCTTCAACACTTGAGGCTAGGTTCTCACCAGGTGCAAGGACTTGGGTCTCAAGGAAGGATTCTCTATCCATATCTCTAAATGTGGACCAAAGGACATGAACTCTTGACTTACTCAAAGAATCCTCCACTATTATCTTGATGAGACCATGGTGTTCTAAGTATTGTTACTTTCCCTCTTTCACCTTTTGGCTCATGTCCATGATGGACTGTACGAGAAAATAAGGCACACTGAGTCTTTGGGCTATGAGAAATCTGGCTTGAAATCTCAGTTCATGGAGTAGTGTGAACTAGTAGCCATAGACTACACTTAGTCTTCCTTCATAAGAGATGAACTTAAGGATGTGATAGGATACCTCATCCCAAGGATAAGGAAGGCTCTCCCTTCTGAATCTATTTTTGTCTTCAATTGGTTTCTCATCATTGGTGAATAAGTTCTTCTTAGCAAGGGCACTACTAGACTTGTCTTCTTTTCTCCACTAAACCCCTAGGGGAAGAGTTGTCACCTTGCTAATCATCTCAAGGGTGATGGTAATGGATAATCCCCTCACTACAGTGGTAGATCTTTCTTTTGCTTGATGGTTTGGGGCCATGGAAAACTCATAAGTGATCTCATTATCATATCCTTTTAGCAGCTAAAAGAAATCTAACCAATGATTCCTCCTAAAGATGTCCATTACAGGGGGATGAAGGTGAATTCTCCTTGTATCAATAGGCACCCTCCTATTGAATCCCCCTCCCATCTTATTCTATGATTTTAACTAGGTGTAGGAGGTTCTTTCTAGGAAAAATTTCATATGATTACAAAGCAGCTAAGAGGTGGAACTATAGTTTATGAATGTAATTTCTAAGACTCTTTATAGCCACAAAATTATTTACTTTTATAGCCCCAAATTTTTTTTAATTCATAGGATGACTGTAATTCCTAAGGGAGTTCAAATTTCACCAGTATGCAATTCATGGATAGAGAGAGAGAGATACCAATTAATTTTTACTATAATTCCTGGTATACTAAAAATTCAGGACCGAATCGACCCTAGGCCCCATTCTTGCACCCTTGCAGGTTTCCTGTAGCAATTCATGTGCCTCCCTTAGCTTCCTGTAGCCTCTTGCACTTCTTGTAGTTGTTACCTATAGTTGCCTCTTGTAGGATTGACAAAGTAGGGTTCGACTCTCTCGATAGATTCCCAAGCCTACCCCTACCTTCTTAATTTCTAAATGAGAGAAAAATGTGGGAATTTTTGGGTTTTATGATATTTGTGGTAAAGGATTGAAGCATTGTGATGACTATCGATAGTACGTGTTTCCCTCATTTGGACCATTGGCCCACCTTGGGTGATCATTCTCTTATTACTTGTAATCATCACCCACTCCCTCTTAACTGATTTCAACCTACCTCTTAACTGATTTCAACTGATGTGACACTTTTACGTGGAATGCTAACTGATATATTACTTTTTGTTCATGAGCTGAGGGTGGCCAAGTTAACTAGCCACCTCTAGCCTATAAAAAAAACCTTTCCTCGACATGTACACAGTTTTCATTATTTCATACCTAAGGAGGAGCTTAGAAGTTACCATACTTGTGCCTACCTGGTGGTTGATCAATGCATGTTGGAGTGCTAGACTTCTATGTTGTTGCTCAGGGAAATACTTGTCTTTTTCTTGTGTACATTATTTTGGCTCCTGTAGAGTTGATTGTTTGTTGTTGCTCATATGTACAGGTGCTTGAATGATATATTAGGTGTTTTTTCTGCTATTGATGAGTCCTTCTTGGAAGGGAAAGGTGTCCATGGATGATGGTATCATCTCCTCACTCCTGATGAGAAGAAGAACTATGTTTCGGATTTATGGTATAGTGGCACAAGCTATTATAGGAGATCATGTAGCAACCCCCTTTTCTTCCTTTTCAAGGATATTTTTTACAGTGGAGTGTTGGGAAGTAGTGTAGGGGTTGGAGGATGATGGCAGAGGATGATGGGTAAGGATGAGGATGGTGGAAATGGATGACATGTCCTCTGTGGTTTTTTATTTTTGAAATTTTTCTCTCTTATTTGAATGAGACAGATCTCGGGGTTGGTATGGGGAGATGGTGATTTTTTTTTTAAATCAAGGATGCATGGATGGTGGGTGAGTAGCTAGATCAAGTGAAGAGGCCCTAACCAACCTAGGACATGACATGCATGATGTTTTTCTATCGAATTCATTCCCCTGTAGAATTCCAGTACATCCTGTAGTGCTAGAAGATCTTCTTGTAGCAATTACAGGACATCTTGTAGCAAACCAGAGAGTGCCTAAAAATGGTTTTTTGAACCCCGAGGATGGATGAGAGTGGTAGGGACCTGATAGACATGGATGGTATGGAGTGGATGGATGTAGAAATGGAATGGAACTTAAGCATGTTTCCCCTGTAGCTGTGCATTTTCCACTGTCTTCAAAACCTGCAAAACCACAAAATTTGTTAATGGATAGGTTATAGTCCCCTATCATGGTATTCTCTTTTTTTTTTCTTTTTTTTCTTTTTTCTTCTTCTATTTTTTTTAGGGACACACAGGTTGCCTCAAAATAGGCTTTCAACCTATCTGTCTGCCCTGGTCGCCTCAAGGAAGGTTTTCGCCCAAGGATGTTTTATTTTTTTTACCTTTTTCCTTTTTTTTTTTTTCACTCTTGGGCTACCTCAAGGAGGTTTTCAACCCAAGAGTTGGCCTCAAATTCCTTATGGAGGTTTTCATCTAGGTCTCTTATTGTTTTTTGATTTTTTGTCCTCTTTTTTTTCACAAATAACACTATTTAAGAATGTTGTAACCTAGAATTTAGGACACTTCCAATAACATTCACCTCCTTGCTAATGGTGTTTATGAACTCTTCCCTGGACAAAGGTTTTTTATAAGCCTTCAGTTTGTATCCATTGACAAGAAAGGGGATAAATTCCTCATCAATGGTCTTGATTTGAACAGCTCCATTATCATGGCACTTATCTATCAAGTATGGGCCTAACCACCTTGTCATCAATTTTCCTTTGAAGTCCTTGAACCTAGAGTCATATAACAGAGCCCAATCCACTTATTGAAAAGCCTTGTTCTTGATGTTCCTGTTATGCCAAACCTTCCCCTGTACTTGGATAACTTCACTCTGTAGGAGGGTTTACATTTTGAATTCATCTAGACCATTCAACTGGAGCAACCTCTCCTGTTGTGCCTTTGTAACATCCAAATCCAGTTTTGCTCCCATTCTCAAGGTATTGTATTCAAACTCAATGGAGAATAGAACCTTATTTCCATAGACCAAGTCATAAGGAGTGAAACTAGTAGTTGTCTTCCATTTTGTATTATTGGCCCAAGTGGCCTCCACTAATCTGTCTACACAATCCTTTCTAATGTTGTTCAAAACCTTGGCGAGGATTCCTTCTAATGACTTATTGGTGACCTCTACCTATCCATTGGCCTGAGGATGATATAGAGTATATTTTTTGTGCTTTATCCCATGTTTCCTTAACAATTTTTTTATAATATGTGAAGTGAATTGAGCTCCTTCATTAGTGACTATCTCTTTGGGGTACCCAAATTTGTAAAACACATTTTCCCTCAAGAACTCAGCCACTTTTTTCTATGTTCCTACCTTGACAGCCTTGGTCTCAGCCCACTTTGTCAAATAATCAGTGCATACAATTATGTACTTTTTTTGCCCTAATGGTGAATCAATTGACCCAATCAAATCCATGCCCCACTTTTCAAATGGCTCTAAAGCCACCTGAGGTTGCAAGGGAAATTCATCCTTGGGAGTAGGTTTCCCCATCCTTTGAAATTGATCACATCAACTGATGTATCATTTGACATCTTGGTGAAGAGTGGGATAGTAGTAGCCAGCTTGTAGAACCTTGACAGTTGTCCTCTTTGTAGCAAAGTGACCTCCACAAGACCCATCATGGCAAGCTGAGAGGATGCCAAAGAATTCCTCCTCCTTGACACATCTCCTCAAAATTTGATCTAGTTCCAATTTTAAGATATTGCCCCCAATCCAAGTGAATAGGGCAATCTTCCTCATAATTCTTCTCTTCTCTCTAGATGACAGATTTGGGGGGAATTTTGTAGCAACTAGGTAGTTGGCTATGTCAACAAACCATGGAGAGAGAATTGAAATAGAAAATAGGTGTTCATCTGACAACTGGTCATCAAGCATCCCTTCTTTGGTTGCAGGCAAAGGAAGTCTAGACAAAAAATATGCAACTACATTTTCTTTACCTGACTTGTCAATGATAGCTAGATCAAACTGTTGCGATAGAAGCAACCATCTAATCATTATAGCATTCACAAAAACCTTGTTCAGTAAGTAATTGATAGCATCATGGTCAATATGCGCAAAGGTTTGATAACTAGTGATATAGTGTATGAATTTGTTCAAGGAATGGAAAAATACTAGAAGTTCCTTCTCAGTCACAGTGTAATTCAATTCAACCTTAGAAATATTTATGCTAATGAAGTAAATGGCATAAGGAAACTTGTCATCTATCTATCCTAGAGTTACTCCTACATCTTTGTCTGATGCATCAACATGGATGTGGAAAGGAAAAGCCCAATTTGGGCCTCTAAGTATGGGTGCAGTAGTCAATTTGTCCTTCAATATTTCTAGGGCCTCTTGGCCACTATCTAACCAATGAAATTTAGAGTCCTTGGCAAGCAATCCAAACAAAGGTTAGGCTATTTTGTTGAAATCTATAAACCTCCAATAATATCCATCTAAGCCCAAGAAAATCATAACATCCCTATGATTTTGAGGAGTAGGGACCCTTTTTATGATGGAAATTTTATTTGGGTCCACTTATATTCCCTCTTCAGAGATTGAATGCCCTAGGATAGTCCTTACATTCATCAAGAATTCACACTTCTTGGGGCTAAGAGAGAGGTTAATTTCAATGCATTTCCTTAGGACCTTCCTAATTTGGAGAGAGCCTCCAGGAAGTCGCACCATAGGGAGTGAAATCATCCATGTAGATCTCTACAGAGTCATGAACTAGCTTAGTAAAGATGCTTAGAACCACCCTTTGAAAAGTGGCAGGGGAATTACATAATCCAAAAGGAAGGATTCTATAAGAAAAGGTACCTTAAGGGCAGGTGAATGTAGTTTTATCTTGGTCCTCTAGGCTGATCTGGATCTAATTATAACCACTGAATCCATCCAGAAAAGAGAATAATTTCTTCCCTAAGAAACTATCCAATACTTGATCAATGAAAGGTAAAGGGAAATGGTATTTTTTAGTGGTTTTGTTAAACTCTCTATAATCCACATAGATCCTCCACTTTCCATTCTTCTTTGGGACCTGTTGTCACACAAAATGTCTAGATACCATGACAACGACTCAGATTGGGGGTTGTCACCCTAATCCCCAATCTCTCCATTTAAGTCGTCTCCGTACAATAGGCTAAGGAGGCTAGACCCTATGGAAAAATGGAATGAAGAAGAACTAGTTGGGAACAAACCAACTCAGGAGACATAGTGAAGCGACCAAGTACTTGATTAATATTTAGAAAGACTTATAGGATTTGATTAGATTTTAAACGATTGATACTAGTGCCTTATGGAGTCAATGATCTTGCTAGTGAAATTAGGACCAAGTAATCGATTAGCAACTACTGCTTAGATGAATGACTATCGTATATGAAATGCAGATCCTAAAGATAATGTGAGATGCAAGGATCTTGGTTAATTTTAGTTAAGTGCCTATTTGAATTTGAATACTTTGATCCTTTCTATGTTGAGCATGATTTCATAGTAATTGGCAGAGAGAAGATAAGGTGAAGAACACTAAGGTGTGATTAACAATACCTCTCCTAAAAATCTAACATATTCAGTGCCTTTGTCACTGCAGAGAGTTGTGGCTCTAATGACTGCAAGGCCACCGTTTTAAGTAGTATTAAAAGCAGGCTTCTCAAGAAAATATGGATGGATACCTATCTCACTATCGACCAAGCTTATGCTTGGAAGTAAATTTTATTTATGTAAAGCTAACTTATATGCAAATGCACCAGATGATGGGATGAAGCTAGACTCGAGGATTAGAAACACTTGTGTTGCAAAAGCCCTTAATCGCCAAAATAAAATGTTCGCTTTATTGGATGAAGACTTAAAAATGAACCCTAAAAATATTAAATTAAACCACAAGCTTATTTCAAATCTTTTTTATACAATTAGATCAAAGAGAAAAAAAACTTCTTTGCAATCAATGCCAATAGATGCTCAAAAAATACTCAGTTTAGTAAACAAAGATATGCAATCTATTACAATTCCACAATAGAGTACTTTAACAATTACTTGAAAATACTCACAAAATATCTAACATGTAACACACATCAAATAATTTAAGCAATGGCGATCAATTTCAATGGATGAAATATTCTAGCAAATACTTTAAAAAAACATGAAATTTAAATCTTAATCAATTCACAATCCTAGAATTAAAATGATTTATTCTTAGTGACCTAAATCTAGGAAAATTTATTACTTCCTATAGTCAGTCTTTAGATACAAAAAACTTTAAATGTGCTTGACTATGGATAAGTTAAAATGTTTAATACCACAAAAGTTTTTTGTTGGACTTTACCCTTAACACACAAAAAAAAACCAAGAAGGAACTATAGATTAACAATTTAATTATTCCTTAGGAAAAAAAATTGATGTGCTAAGTTTTACGAAACAAGCTTAATGTGGCAATTTGTTTTTTAATATGACCCAAAAATGAAAATCAAAAGTACTTAGTTAAATTTAAATTTTTATGGGCCATGAGCCACATAAAAATTAATATATATATATATATATATATATTATATATATATATATATATATATATATATGAAAGTTCTAAGTTCTTCGATTTAATTTACTCGCAATTTCAAGTCACAAAAGTAAAAATTTTTATGAGTTTCTTGATTTTTATAATTTTTAAATTTAGAATTTTTTATATTTTTTAAATCAAAATCATAAAAATGAAATATGTGAAACTAAATAAATCAAATCAAAAATAAAATAAAAGAAAAAACAATAACCAAAACCTAAAAGAGAAAAAAATCAAATTATAAAATTAAATCTAACCAAAGCAAAGAATAAAAATTAAATATTAAACTAATCTAACTCGAAAATGAAAAAAAAAGAAATTTCAATGCTACTACCCCTTACTCATGCATACATACACAAAAAAAGTCAAAAGAATAAAATCAAAACCAACCCTAACACATCACATGAAATCAAAAGCGTGTTTTTTGTTTGTGTTTGCGGGTTCGAAATGGTTCGACGGCAGCGTAAGGACGAAGGAGATGGAGCTCGAAGGAGATGGATCTCAAAGGAGCTTGTAGGCAGTTCGATGGTGGCTGCAAATGAGGAATGAAGCAGTGACGAAAGGGATTTGCACAAAGGGACGAGGATAGCAGCGGATGAGGGATATGTTCGAGGGATGACACAACATAAGTGCAAGGATGAAGTTGTGGTTAAAGGAAACCCGTTCTTTGCAGCTCAATGGAGAGGGAAGTGACAGGAAGGAAGACAACAAGGAGAGAGAAAGAGGAGCAGAGGCCACGGGATGGCAGTGAAGGAAAGGGTGCAAGTTAAGGCAGCGCTTGGAGAATCATATTTGAGGGAGCGGTTTACAGGTTTGATGGATGCGAAGCCGTAGCAATGAGTTTGTGGGAGAGGGATAGAGGTTTTTTATAAAAAAAAACGAAATTTTTCTACAACAAAGAAAGTAAAAACCCAGGCAGTAGACACGTAGCCAAAGAACCAAAGAGAAATTTCCAGATTAAGATGTTATACTTCAGCTTAAGATTTATCAGTGAAGCTCTTAAAAAAAATTCCAAACTTAAAAAATTTCAAACCCATGGACTACAAAAGGTTGGATGATATTCTTGCAAAAACATATTTGAGGCTAGATATTACCCTCTAGGTCCTACATCTGGCTTCAAATCAAAATTCACCTTCAGATCTGCAACCTATACCTGAAAATAAAAAACACCCAGAACCCAAATATACAAAAAACAAAAACAAAAAACCCAAGAAACACATGTCAGAAAACCCAAAAACTTTACAGATCAATGCACAGGAATGGCAGATCTATCAGATCTTAGGAGTGCGAGTCCAACTCCTCTCCAAGATCTAATAATATAAGGCTCTCAACAGCCAGATTTATCGATTTTAATGGCAGAAGTGTCCTCGGACACATAATTTTATTAGTCAGGAAAATAAATTATATAATAATTTTGCAAGAGTTTACACACACACTCCAACACTCTTGCAATCAGTAGAATGAGCTATATATAATCTCAATGTCCTAACCTATTCTAGTTATGGACTACTTATTAAGTTAACAAGTGTCCATTTACAATAAATGCAATTCTAACCGATCTACTAACTCTATTCCTAAATTGAAGCCTAAGATACGACATTATTCTAGATGTCATAGTTTTTACAACAATATTCTATTTCTAAGTGTCTCCAATATTTAATTAAATATTATAAATAAATAAATATTATATCCTAACTTTGTGAACTATGAATTATGTATTTTGGATCATCTAACATTCCCCCTATGATCCAAAGATACATTACAACAAATACCAAGCTCATCTTTAAACTTAGTAAATTTGATCCTGCCAAGTGCTTTTGTAAAAATATTGGAGACCTGATCTTCTAAAGGACAATAAACTAGCTTGATGATGTCCTTGGCAATGAGAGATCTGATGTGATGATACTTGGTGTTCACATGTTTTGTTTTGGAATGAAAAATTGGATTCTTGGCAAGCTTTATGGCTGATTGGATGTCGATGAATAATGATGTAGCTTTTGCTTAAGGAATGCCCAAATCCTGCAAAACTCTACGCAACCAAACAATTTCACATGTTGCTTCCCATGCTGATATGTATTCTACTTCGGCTAAAGAAGTGGCCACTGTAGCTTGTTTCTTGCAACTCCAAGAGACTGTAGTTGACCCCATTTTCATTAAATAACTGGAGGTTGATGTTCGATCATCAATATTGCCAACAAAATCGGCACTTGAAAATCTACCAAGTACAAAGTTTTTAGTATTTTTGTAAAGAAGACCAAAATATTTTGTTCATTGGATATATCGCAGAACCCTTTTGGTTGCACTCTAGTTGTTGTCTTGTGGTTCCTACATAAAGCATGAAAGAATACTAACTGCGTAAGATAGTATTCAATCATTGTGCATTTCAAACTTCATGTGTCAAGCTTAGTTCAATTTTCTTTTGGAACTAAGGCATAACACACAAAACCAAAAACTCTAAGGTGTTTAACTTTAGGTGTGAAACCAAACCATGCTTCATAAGGTGTGATTCCATCCAAAGAAGCAGTGGGAGACCTGTTCCTTAAGTAAACAATTGTATGGATTGCTTTTGCCCAATAAATAGGACTTAACTTTTTAAAAGTTAACATAGATCTCGCCATTCCTAACGAAGTGCGATTCATTCTTTCTACTACTCCATTTTTTTGTGGAGTGTAGACATTTGTAAGATGTCAATTGATCCCATTCTCCTTGTAATACCTTTGGAATACATCTGAAGTGAATTCTCCTCCATTGTCAGTTCTAAATGTTGGCTTGACGGGCCCTAACCTGGGTTTAGCGTTAATTAACCAAGAAAATCCCTACACTACTGGCCCTTTCGGAATCAATGCATAGAGCACAGAATGAAGTCTCACTCGAAGCAATATGGGGGGATGCAGGAACCAAGTTTCCACACCCTGAGATGGCAGTAATGTCGCTTTATACCCTAACCCTTCCTTCGCATATATTTATAAGCCTTTGATATACTTTCCTTAGTCGTCCTCTAGACCTCCACGAAGGTATACAACTATCTTTCGCATACCCTAAATAGACGATTCAAACACTGACGCTCCTCTGTAATTACTCTTACTGCTATATTTACCCAAATTAGCTTAAATAGTGGATAACTTCAACATGCATTATGGTCATCTTCGTATAAAAAGATATTCGTACTCGTGTTCATATAACAAAGTAAAACACATAGATTTGCGCATCAATACAACATTAATTCATAAATCTAGCATTCAACATAACATAATCGCATACATTCATAACAGAAGTAAAATAGCTCATACATAGGTAATTCCAGAATAATTCTCTTTATTGATATTCAAATCGCCTTTACAAACTCTAACTACCTTGTGCACATAGCTACAGGGGTCTGTGCACTTAGTTGTGGACTTCTACCCTAGGCCTCTGCACACATAGCTGCAAAGCCTCTTTCCTATGCTAAGACTCTTTTCCCTTAGCTCTCACAGACCCATTACATTAATGACTCTTCAAAACATATGTGAACTGGACTAAGACTACCTTAGACTCTTCTAAGACTTCCCTTTTTATACAATCCCATGGTCCGCAAACCAAGGGTGGATCTCATAAAGCTGACACAAGTTACATAAACTAAGGGTGGAGATCCTTGATGACTCTTTTACATCTTCATGCTTCACGACCACAAAATGTGGAGAATTTACATTATTTATACAAAACTTGGGCCTTTGACCCCAAAACTTGGGCTTTTAACCCCAAAATTGACCCTAGGGGACCTGTTCCCAACGGGCTTGCCTTGGGACCCTCTTTGGGTAGCATAGGGCTTGGCCTGGGTGACCTCTGTGATTTTGGCACTTCTGTGGGAACTACTACATATTCAATCTCAGGGGTAGCTCCCTCAAATGCCATCGATCCTCCAGAACTTGTGGTTTCCACGAGCGCCGACATGAGTCTAGTAAGAAGCTCTTGGGTTGCTTTAGGCAACTTGTCAAATATTGAACTAGCCACCAAAGCTTCAAAATTCTCAAGGTTCATGCACTCCTGATAGATCAACACCTCAATTCTCAGAATGCAAAGTTTTTTCCGTTGGGTGGCCATGTGTAATTTATAGGCAAATTCGAATTTGAATCTGACCATTCCCCCAAAAATCCACTCATAAATGTTACATTAGTGGCATATTTTCAAATATCTCGCTCTTAAATTCCAACTTAAATTCTGCCCCCCCACTCCACTTCGTTGTTTTCCCATTGTCAACTCATGAACAATGACCATAACGGTCACTTTTTGGCTACCCTGCTTGGTCTCTCCTTTTATAGCACAGCTCCCTTCGCGCTTCTGCAGATACTGTGACATTCCTCCTTTCCGCGCAGTCCCCCAGTCGCGCAGCTATACGACCTGAGTAGTGTAGTTTATAGTCACGTGCCTCCTTTCTGCTACTTGGAGTGCTAAGACTATGCCTCCACCATATAGTCATCTAGTTAGATCCCTGGTGTATGGCTTCAATCGACTGCCATTAACCTTTCCTAGAAATGGCTCTCCATTCAACTTCACCAGCTGAACTACTCCACCATCTGTAATCTCCTTGATGACATAGGGCCCCAGTTAATGCATCAGAAATTTTCCTAGAAATATATCAAACTTTCTGTCATATAATAAAACTAAATCATTTACCTTGAAGGTGCAATTTGATGTGCCAATTGTTCCATGCATTTTCACGCTCCTTTTGAACTTGTTGATGGAATCTGGCTAAAAATCTATCCTCTTCGAGCTCTATCAACTACATGAGCCTTTCTTCCAAGGATCCGAGATCCACCATTATTGTGAATGACACTATGTGCAGACTAGGTACAATGTATTCCATCGGCATCACAGCTTCTACGCCATATACCAACCTGAAAGGCGTTTGTCCAGTCAGCGTTTTGCAAGTCTACTTGTAAGCCCATAGCTCCGCGGGTACATGCACATCCCAGTCATTTCTTTGTGCATTGCAAACCTTCATTAGTGTGTTCTCCAATATCTTATTGAATGCTTCAACCGTCCCATTAGCCTGCGGGTGATACAACATACTCTTTTGGTGATAAACTTGGAATTCCTCTGTCAAAACGCTGATCGTCCCAGTAAGGAAATGCATACCATGATTGCTCATCAAAATATTCAGACAACCAAATCTATTCAGTACATAGTCAAAGATGAGCTTTTCTATTGTTTCCCCTGTACAATCCTTTACAGGTTGCGCTTCCACCCATCTAGTCAAATACTCAATTGCGGTGATGATGTACCACACACCCGTCTTCTTTCCTCGAGGTTGAATTTGTCCTACAAAGTCAATCACCCACTTTTCGAACTACTGTAATGACATCTCAGATTCATAGGTAGCTCATCCCTCCGCGATGTCCTACCCATCCTTTGCCATGCATCACATGCCTTACAATAAGCCTTGGAATCCTTATGAAACATCAGCCACGATAGCCCAATGCGTAAAATCTTTTACGTTGTCGCTTTTCCTGCGTAATGTCCTCCCATGTCTCCTCCATGAAATTCAGCAAGGATGTTGTTTCATTTAAATTCAGGTACATAACGTCGTAGAATTTCATCCAAGCCCATTTTATATAAATTCCCTGCAATGACAGAAAAGTCTATCACGCGCACCACGAGCTCCTTTTTTTGTTGACTAGTATACCCTTCTGGAGCCATCCCCATCGTTAAGAAGTGTATGATATCTACAAAGTGATTGTTCACAACACGTACTACAAAGAGATGCATGTCAGGCAGTCCTTCCTCCAAATTAGTAGGCTCCTCTCCTGTTTCAATGCGCAATAGATGATCCAGTCCGACATTCAATCATCTTGGCTTCACAATAACTTCGAAATCATATTCCTGAAACAACAACAATAATTTGCATATCTTCCCCCCCCCTCCCAACGCAAGCTTGTTAACCAAGTACTTTAATGCAGAATGGTCTGTATACATCTTAGAGTGTCTTCCTAGCAAGTAGTGTCTGAACTTCTGGAGCACGTACACCATAGCCAATCCTTTGCACTCTGTTGTTGAATAGTTCTTCTCAGCTTTACTCAATTTTCTACTTGCAAACACTATAAGGTGATCCATCTCTCCCTCATCGGCCTGTGTCAGTACTGCCCCAAGTGCAAAACATGACACATCCACATGCACATGAAATTCCTTCTTCCAATCCAGGAAGACTAGGATCAGCGCGGTGACCATCTTTTCCTTCAATACATTTAAGCTTTGCTGACACTCTTCATTCCAACAGAACATAGCATCCTTCTTTAGCAGCTTCTCCATCGACATGATAATCCGGGCATATCTTTAGATGAACTTTCTATAGTATCCTATATGCCCCAATGTTGGGCGTAGTTGTTTCACACTTCTTGGTGCCTCCAAATTAATTATAACTATGATCTTAGCAAGGTCTACCATCAAGCCTTGTCTACATACCATGTGACCTAGCAAGATCCCAAAAGGGACAGAGAACAAGCAATTCTTCAAATTGAGCATGATCTAGTATCTCCGGCATGTATCCAACATCAAGTGTAGACTAGCTACATGGCACTTTACCAACTCAAACATTGTCCAATTGTCAAAGTATACCTCCAAAAACTTGTGAATGAAGGCTTTAAACACCGCGATGACCACGTGTGAAAAGATCATTAGCGCGTTCTTCAACCCAAAAGGCATTACGATACACTAGAAGCACCCCCACTCCATGGAGAAGGTCATCTGAATTCTATCCTCCAGCATGATCTTGATCTGATGGTACCTAGAGAACCCATCTGTGAAAGAATAGGCTTCCTAACCACCAACATTATCTAGTACTTCATTGGTAAATAGAGTCGGAAAGGGATCATGTACGTAGGCATCATTCAACTTCTTGAGGTCTACGCATATCCTTATTTCATCCTTTTGCTTCTTTTCATGAACTACTATTGGGCTCACCCAATTAGACTCTTCTAATGGTTTGATAATACCTGCCACAAGAATTTTATCCAACTCTAAGTGGACCCTTTCTTCGTACTTCAGATTGAGGCGGTAAGGTCTCTGCTTGATTGGCTTTGCTTCTGGTTTCAACATAATTTTCATAATGTCTAGGTCCCCTGTTATCCCCTTTAGGTCTGAGAAATTCGTAGGGAACAAGTCCTGGTATTCGCGGAGCAATTCAGTGACCTTATCTATTGTTATGTCATCCTAGTAGTCCCCAATATTTACAAACTTCAATTCCGCCTTTGTCCCTATGTTCACTTGTCTTGTTTTCAGTGGCATAATGATATATGTATTTTCAATTTGTGTATTTCAACTTCGTGGTGACCTTCAGTCTCTAGGATGTTAATGTTCCTCGGGTCCTCATCCTCTCCTTTGGCCATCACATTGTAGCACTCCAGCACGTGGCTTAGCTAGGTGGTCCAATCCGGTTGAATTAAGTACAAGGGATCCTGCAGTACTCTGAATATTACTACCTTAACTTCCTGCAATGCCTTGTTAATACTTTCAAAACCATCCTCAAAGCTAAATGTCATCAAGAATCCCTATCGCAAAACATCCCATTCTTCAATTCCATGGCGGAGCTCTATTTCCAAGTACCAGTGCATTGGTATTACATCCAAAGTATGAAAAAACAGATGTACTCATTCAAGGTGAGGATCCACTCCATAAACCTTAGTCCATTTTGCCAGTTGATCACCTGGGTCATTCCTTCCATCATATTTCTCTTTTATCTGCACTTGTGGGTGACCAAACCACAATCTCATCATCTTTTTGTACACACATCAATCATCAAAATTGCCTTTGTGCGTACCCCACCATCTCGCAAGCGTAGTGCCCAATCCAAGGCCTGGAAGAGATGCTTCTCTGGCACTTCCCTCTCAAATGTATCCAAAAATGTATCAACATCAGTTAAGCCATCATAATAAGGTGGATTCCTTACCTCCGATGATACACAGTGCAACGACTTGATCATCATGTTACAATGTAGCGTAGATATTTCATGCAGTCGGTTCTGCCAGTGTTCCAACTCGTCATCTAAATCTGAAGTGCAGGATCTTTCGCAGTCCCATGCAATATGTCCATCCTCTATTAGATTCACCCAATCCTAATCTCACGTCTTTATCTTATAAATCTGGTCTAAATCATCATCGCTTTCATAATCGTGGATCGGTTTAGTATAACGCAGTCCTTCTGCAGGGTCTAGGGGCACTACTACGCGAAGTGGTTTCTTCTCAAATATCATCTTCTACTTCTTCAAATTGATTACCCCATTCATGTCAGTGGCCCAATTGATCCCAAAGAGAACAAGGTAGGGATTGATGTCATCCACAAACTCTATCAATTCGAAGTCAGCCAATGCACTCACGCCCTCAATATCCATTGTAACTCCCTGCAATATTCCCATGGCGATAATTTTATGCTGATTTTCCATCCTTAACTGAATCGGAGACCACAATAGCATAGGTCCCCCCATCCTTTCCCATGTCTATTTAGGCAGAACATTCATGTCTGATCCCAGATCTAGAATTACTTGATCCATCTCATACTCTACTATTTGCAGAGTGAGCCTCATCTCATGCCTCGTTATTTCCTTATGCTTACAAATCTTCTTGATTATGCACAATCCATTAGGAGTGTTTTCTTTCATAGCACACTTATTTATCAATTCCTGTAGTCCTTTCACAGCCTTGCTATCGCGCAGTAGCTTCATATAGGTCTCCAAGAAAGTAGTAAGCATGGACAGGTCCATCTCTTCAGCTAGCTTATCCTAACTTCCCGAGGTAGAGGCCTCAGTGAAGCTTTTCTTTGATTCCATAAATGTTTCTCATGTGTGCTTCAAATCAAACATGACATCCTTTTCTAGAGATTTGTGGACCCATTCGCTTTCTTTAAGTTGATTCCCTTTATCTTCGCCAATCGTCATTCCACTCTGTAGCACAATATTTACCTTGGGATCCTCTTTGCGAGGCTCAACCCTCATCATCTGTGGGTTCTGAGTCAGTTGTGGAGGCTACGCACCCTTTTCATGTATCTTAGCTAGCAATACCAAGAAATCTTTAGTTACGTGGTCAAACTAAGTACAATATTGGCATGACAGATGCGTCAGATTCAGGCAGTCTCGCATGTAGTGTCTTGGTCCTCCATAGTTGTAACAAATGACCTATCCCCGACCCCTGTTAGGTTCTCCTCCACCTCGGACTCATCCACGACCCTGATATTCGCCTGGCGCTGCCCCAGCACCTTGGTCCATAGGCCAAGTTTCTGCCTGCACCCTATATGTAGGCGTTCTATCCATCATTAAATCGTAACTATGGTAATTACACTCATCATGACCCACTGATTGACAAAAGTTTCAGAAGAGTTTTTGCGATGTCTATACGAATTTCTACAAGGAAATTGTCTGTCGCATGTTTTCCAGCTACCTGATAGATAGCACACCATAGTGCGGGCCTTGTACTTGGCCCTGCTGGAGCTTCTGGCCTCAGAGGCATTGGTCCCCTTGCTGCAACATAATTTGCTAAGACCAGACAATGATATTTGTCATGCCCCTGACTTTTGCAATTCAGGCACCAAACTTCTTCGCGCACCTCTAGCTGAGTTGTTCTATCTTTCTTCAAACTCTACATTTCTAGGCATAGGTTTTGCAACTGTGCATGAATCTGATCAACCTCCAAATTAGCATCTTGCATTGGTGTCTCATGAAATCTCATTGCAATTTCCAGAGCTTCTGCCTAGGTCCCAATCTTTTGATGTGATAGCACAACCCTTAGAAGAGGCAGGAGCGAAGCCACAAACCATTCGCAATGCTACCCATCAGTCAGATTCATGTTATCTTTGTGGATTGTACACTTCAATCTCTGATCCATTTCCCAGGGTGTCTTGCTAGGCTTCATCATGATTTCTTTGAATCTCACAATTGATTGCACTTCAAACTTAGGTCTACTAAATTCCTTATTCAGCATGGTCTAGATATCTGCCAATGCAGACGTCAGGTTATCAATGTAGTACTTAATGTACCATGTTAGCGCGCATTCCTGTAGAGCACTTACCAACATTTCTTTCTTCATTTGATCATCTGTGATACCCTGAGCTTCTCATATAGCCTTCACAATGAACCAAAACTAGTTCAGATCCTCATTTCATAAGCCCTTGAACACAGGTAGCTTTACTGAGTTCGCCATACTGAACAGAGGCAGAGGTAGTAGTGGTGTAGATGAAGGTGTATGCAGTGGAGGTGAAGATGGAAGAGGTATGAGTGGATGGGGTATTCGTGGGAACCCTTTCTTTATCAACTGGACAACACTATGTGGAGAAGCCTGTGTTTCTTCCTCGTCGTCACTTAGAGGAGGTTCAATCAGTGGGCTATATTCAGGGCTTTTTTTCCCTCTCTTCTTGAAGGTCTTTCCACTTCAAGTAGCCCCAAACATTAAGGTAGCTACATAACCCATTTTTCACACAAGAGCATCTTAATCCAGGTATTTAAAGAACTTAAATACTTACCTCATGACGCCTTGAAGAAGCAGCACTCTGCTTCACTGTAACTGACTGAGGTATCGACCACGAACTCTGTCATGAACCCTCCTATGATACGATTGAGCCAATGATCGATAGTTCATGCGATCTTATCTTCAGAGGCTTCTAATCTCCGCACTAACTCCGGGGTATAGACTATTGGACCGTAATGCCTCCACCTTCCTTGGTCGTCTGCCAATTTCGCGATCCACTCATATAATTCGACCGGGAAGGAATAGAAGAAGATCTCATGTACCTTTGTGTACAAATATCTATCAAACAACTGTTCTTTCATCAACCATGGATTCCTATTCTCTTGTGCCACAAATTTGTGGATCTTTCTATCCAACCAGTCTTCGATCTCCTTCTTAGTTGGATTCCAGTGATGTGACATCACACATCTCTTTATGTAGATCCCGGTCCTGGAAATGGAACTATTTGTTGGCTTGACAGGTCCTAACCCAGGTTCATTGTTAATTAGCCAAGAAAATCCCTACACTACTGGTCCTTTTGGCATCAATCGGCGGAGTGCAGGCTGAAGTCTCACCTGAAGCAGTATGGGGGGATGTAGGAACCAAGTTTCTGCACCCTGAGATGGCAGTGATGTCGCTTTATACCCTAACCCTTCCTTTGCGCATGTCAATAAGCCTTTGATATACTTCCCTTAGTCTTCCTCTAGACCTTCGTAAATGTCTACGACTATCTTTCGCGTACCCTAAACAGGCGATTCAGACACTTATATGCCTCTGTAATTACTCTTATTTTTGTATTTACCAAGATTAGCTTAAATAGTGGACAACTTCAACATGCATTATGATTATCTTTGCATAAATAGATATTCCTACTCGCATTCATATAACAAAGTAAAACACATAAATTTGCACATCAATACAACATTAAATCATAAACCAAATATTCAACACAACATAATCACATGCATTCATAATAGAAGTAAAATAGCTCATACACAGGTAATTCTGAAATAACTCTCTTTAATGATGTTCAGATCTCCTTTACAAACTCTAATTACCCTTCGCACACATCTACAGGGGTCTGCGCACACAACTGCAGGGGTTTGTGCACTTAGTTGTGGACTTCTACCCTAGGCCTCTGTGCACACAACTGCAGAGCCTCTTTCCTATGCTAAGACTCTTTGTTCTTAGCTCTCAAAAACCCATTACATCAATGACTCTTCAAAACATATCTGAACTGAACTAAAACTATCTTAGACTCTTCTAAGACTTCCCTTCTTATATAATCCCATAGTCTGTGGACCAAGGGTGGATCTCATAAATCTGACACAAGTTACATAAAATAAGGGCAGATACCCTTGATGACTCTTTTACATCTTTGTGCTTTGCGACCACAAAATGCGGAGACTTTACATTTTTTATACAAAACTTGGGCCTTTAACGATCTAGGGATCTTTTGCTTATAGACGTATCAAAAGAATCACATGTAGAAATTGCAACTTAACATAGAAATCTAATGTGCACATGAGAGAAGAAAAAGAAACACATAAGTCATGAAAAGAAGACAACAAGACTTGATAATGGAGTTCGTCCAACTTGGACTACGTCTCTAGGTCCTGCTCGATCAATGGGGAGGCCTTCATTCATTAAATGGCATGAAAATAAGAGAATACAATCATCAGTTACATAAAAGGAGTCTTATACCTCCATTCTAGGAAATGGATGAGAAATGGAGAACTTAGATGGAGAAATGGATAGCACCACTGCGTCTGTGGCATCGAGAGGGGCCGAAAGCATATAAGATTTGTCCAATTCAGACAAAATGCACTTTCGGCCCTCCTACGCTGCTCCTTCCTTGAACTGCATGCCAAAATCTTGTCCCCCGTACTTTTTCCAATCATCAGGCTTTTATAATGTCTCTTTTATGACAAAGGCATCTTAAATCAGGGGTTTTTTTGTTCAGAATAGAAGCTGGTGGAGTAGAAGGATCGGTGGGATCAACTAATCACCAAGAATAGCCTTTTTTTCGCTTGAAGTAATAATACACAAAAACCCATAAAACACTAAAAATCTGACCAAAACCTTAAAAATCGGACTTCAAATATATCAAATTAGGCTTACAGACCCATTGGGTCTGGCCCCTTTATTGCAAATCGCTATCGCTGATGTCAATGGCCGTGTATATCGGGGGATCGCCGATCGTCGATCACTGATATGCCTATTAGATCTGGACCGTTGATCTGTTCCTTGATTGAACGGTCCAGATTGCATTGTATGTCGCTATCACATCGCCCCTTGGTATCTAGGATCACTGATCTCGTGACCGCCAATTTAATCCTGGCCGTTGATCTATTTTCCGATCCGACGACGGAGATCGCGCGTCGTTGATTGGTATATCACAATCACAACAACCCATAGGTCTTGGTCTTATGCCCTATGTTTCATCGACCTGATCTGCTGATGTTGATTGCTCCATCACATGTCTTAAGTCCCCGATATCACCGATAGCTTGCCTTCCTCTGACCCGATATATCGGCAATCGTTGATCGGGGGTTTTAAAGGCCTTGCATTAAGTCCACCCTTTGCACTTCTTCTGATGTGATTTTCCATTTTAAGGCTAAAAAACCATTTTTTAGTGAAAAAGCCTCATTTTCCAAAGAAACAAGGCAATCTTCTTTCTACCATAACTTCATCATCCGGACTAGGATTGGAGTGTCGTTCACACCATTGGAATCGGGGCGACAAGAAATTTGATCTGATGTCAAGATACTTTCTTTTCTACCATTTTGAATTTTGAACTTTTCCATGCCATTGTATCTGAAGATCCATCTGGATCAATCCTCCACATTGAGGAGCTTTTGGACCTCAAAAAATTTTTATTAGTCAATTGGCAAGTGAGAGAATTGTTCCCTCACCCTTTCCTTCCCCAGCCATTTTTCCTTGCTAGGGTGCAACCCCTTGAAACCAACTCGAAGGGATTCCACATATCCTCGTCATGAAGTCCTGGTCCTTCTATCAAGGATGATGTCTTCAAGTAACTCATCGAGATACTCCAGTGAAAAATCATCAACTGTAGGAACTGTGCCCACCTCCTCGTTGTCCATAACCAATTGTGGTTCATACAACTTTAAGTTCTCCACATTCACTATGGAGTACATTTGCATATATATCGACAAATCAAGATGAAAGGCATTATTTCCAATCTTCTCCAAAATGGTGAATGGACCATACTGGATTGGTCACAACTTCTTCCCTTCTCCCTTCATCTTGTCCTTGCTGATGTGGAACCACACTTTGCCGCCCACTTGGAATTGATGGTCAACTTGGTGTTTGTCATGTCGAGCCTTGTAACGGGCTTGAATTTTCTCCAACTACTCTTGTACTACTTGGTGAATCAACTGGATCTGCTGAATGAACTGCTAAGCTTTGCCCCTGTCATTATGTCCACTGGAGTCACCTTCCCTTCCAAAGACAATATCAAAAGGGTCCTTTGGCAAGTAACCAAAACATTTCTCAAATGGTGAACGCTGCGTAGATGAGTGCATTGCTCGGTTGTAGGAATGTTGCACATATGGGAGATGCTCATCCCACAAATTTGAATGTTTCCCACAATAGCCTCGTAACAAGTGTACCACAGTGCGGTTGACAAACTTTCTCTGTTCGTTAGTCTGTGAATGAAATGTTCTGCTTATTTTCAGCTTGGTGTCCATCATCTTCCACAAGCTGGTCTAGAACTCTTCGAGAAAGTGAGAGTCCCAATCTGATACAATTGATGCGGGCAATTCAAAATGGACCCAAACATGTTGAAAGAAGAGATAAGCGGTCTATTGTGCAACGGTTTGCTTTTTACAAGGCATTAAAATATACATCTTACTAAAATGGTCAACGATGACATGCAAATAGTTGTGACTCTTTCTAGACAAAGGAAAACCTTCTACAAAGTCCACTGACACACTTTCCCATGGATGACTCAGAATAGGGAGTGGTGTGTAGAGCTCGAGTTTTCTATTAGAGGGCTTTAAAGCAGAACACATCACACAACCCTTTACATAGTGAGTCACAATGTTCTTCATATGAGGCCAAAAACAAAATCTTTGTACATGACATAAAGTCTTTTCAACACCAAAGTGTCTAGACACAAGAGAGGTGTGGGCCTCTCAGATTACATGTACTTGTTCCCTTGTGGGAATACACAATTTACCAAGGTGATACAATAGTTTCCCCTGCATTGATAGTTGTCCACCTGTGAACCATGGGTTAGTTTTGCATAAATCTCCTTAAAGTCATCATCGTTAGCATATTGTTCAGCATAACTCTCAAAAGACAATGAAGCATTATATAAAATAGCAAAAGCAGAAATAGGAGGGTGAGATAGCATATTGGCCACTTTATTGCTAGTGACCTTCTTATACTTTATTACCAGATGAAACTGTTGAAGAAAACCCATCCACCTGAAATGACGAGATTGTTGCAACTTGGTTTGTGACTGAAGGTATTGCAAGGGCTGATGATCCGTATGGATGATGGTCTCCTTTTTTATCAGGTAGTGTTTCCAATTTTTCACACTCTGCACCAAGGCACAAAGCTTCTTGTCATAAGTGGGATAGTTTATCACAACTTGAGAAAACTTCTCAGAATGATAACATATCAGCTTCTTTTGTTGCATCAATACAGCTCCCATGGCATAACCGCTGGCATTTGTTTCAATCTCAAATGGATGTTGGAGATCTGGTAAGGCTAAGACTGGTGCAGTGCTGATATTTTCCTTCAATGTCTTGAAGGACTTATGTTGTATTTCTTCCCATTGGAAGACCTATTTCACACTTGTCAATGTGTGCAGAGATGCTGCAATAATAGAGAAATGGGCAACAAATCTCCTCCAATACTGGAATGTGCCTAAAATGTTGTGGACCTCGGTTACACTAGTAGGCTTAGGCCAATTTATAATTGCTTCAAATTTAGAGGGATCAACTTTTAACTAGCCATGACCAACAATATGACCTAGGTAACCCAAAGAGGTTTTCCCGAACTCACACTTTGACAACTTTACATTGAGTTTTTCTTTTTTCAATACATCAAGCACTTTCTTCACATGACACACATGTTCATTCCAACTTTTACTAAAGACAAGTATATCATCTAAATATAGAAGAACAAATTCATCAATGAAAGGCCTAAAGAGATCATTCATGACCCTCATGAAAGTGGCTGGAGCATTGCAAAGTCTGACTGCCATCACCATCCATTCGAACAACCCCTATTTGGTCTTGAAGGTGGTTTTCCACACATCCTACTCTGCAATTCGGACCTGGTGATAACCACTGTGCAAATCCAATTTGGTGAAATAAACAACATTCTTTAAATGAACTAATAAGTCACGATAATCCACATACATCCTCCATGTGTTGTCTTTCTTTGGCACTAAGACAACCAGTGAACCACACGGAGAAGTGCTCAGCCTGATGATCCCTTGGTCTAGCAATTCCTGCACCTGCTTTTTGATTTCCTCCATCTCAATGGTTGACATCCTGTACATGCCAATATTTGGTAAAGGAGAATCATGCTGCAAATGGATTTCATGTTGGATTTCCCTCTTTGGAGGTAATCCCTTCGGTTCCTGAAACATCTCATCATAATTAGAAATTAATTCCCATAATTCTTGTTTATGTTCTTGATCACAACCCTGGAAAGCATCAGCTACTTCTGCATCTTTTCCCCTTACAACCATAAACATGCAACCCTTACTGGAATTCACCAACATTTTCATTTGTCTTGCACTTACAAGGCTAGCATTGATTTTATTTTGATGAGCCCTTGCTATATATTCTGCCCCATCTTTTGTGATTTGGTATTTGTTTTCATGACAGAAAAAGACTGCCTTTCTATCATATAGATACGGACTCCCTAACACCATGCAACAGATATCCAATGGGATCACATCTAGTTCTACTTCATCCACTAGCTTAGAAGCGATTACAAATTTTACTTTACACTGCTTGGCTACATTTAGTTTTGATTTATCATGTATCCATCCAAGCGGGTAAGGTTTTGGATGTGGTTTTGTTTCTAAGCCGAGTTTCTTTACCAAGGATTCTGCAATTAAGTTTGCTTGGGATCTAGTATCAAACAAAGTTTCTACTTTAGTATGATTTATGACAACTCTAATATGAAACAGTTCAATTACCTTTCGATCATTAGGAAAGGACTCATTTACAAAACTAGTGCCTTCATGTGATTCAGAATAATATAAGGTGTAAGATTACCTTTTGTTCTTGTTGCTGTGATCAATGCTTGATCTCCCGAATCGGATCCAAGGTCTTGCTGCATAGTTGCCACTGTCTTCTGTTTGCCTTTTCCTCCATACTTATTTGGTCTCTTTTCTGGGTGTTGTTTCCAACAGTGATCATCATCGTGACCTTCCTTTTTGCAGTGATTGCAATACGAACTTTCGCCTTCTTTGGCTGCTGCCATTTTCTTCTCCTTTCCTTTCCATTTCACTTTAAATTTCCATTGGGAGGTTCGAATGGTGGTTTTCTAGAATGATCATCTCTTTCATTTTTTTCCCCTACTCTCAATTTGAATTGCCTTTACGCCGGCTAAGTCAATAGTGGTTGGTTCAAATAACAATAATGAATGCCTAATGTAACTATGTAGCGATCCAATGTACTTAGTTACTACTTCAAGTGTATCAAGTGCAATACCCAAATTAAGTGCTTGCTTTCTAAACTCCTCTATAAAACTCTGAACATCATGACCTTTTTCCTTACCTTAAATATTGCCAATTCATTAAAGTTTTTGCTTGTAACCCAAGGGATAAAATTGTTCCTTTAACTCAGAAATAAAATCAAGCCATGAGGAAAAGAGGTTACCCACATTCTTACTGCTCTGCAATTTTCTCTCCCACCAAACAAGAGCAGTTTTTCTCAGCCGTAGAGAGGCCAGCTGAATCTTTGCCTCATCCTCCACGATCTACTGAATCCTACAGTAGACCTCAATCTACCTAATACAATTGTTAATCTTTTCTGCATTACTTTCACCATTAAACATGGGAAGATCAAATTTAACATTTAATTTAAAGAAAGGTTTCTTAGATGTATCCCTTAAATTTCTATGATTATGGTGGTGAGAGGAAGAAGAACTTTCACTCATGGAAGGAGAAGGAAGGGGTTCTTCTCCACCATTTCCATGCGCTAAACCTTTTTCTTCTAAATTTCTCTCTTCCTCTCTCTGCAGCCTTAAAACCAACTGACCGACATTCTCTGCCATTGAATAGAAGGTCTTGCGTAAATTGCACTCCTCTTCAATACGAGCCTATTCATCTGCCATGTTTTTCCTTCGATGTGCACACCCCACTTCAGGATCGAAAGGCTCTAGTTCCCCTTCACATCTTTAGAGCTTGTTTCTTGTTAGCATACAAACATGCAATTCACATATAAAAAGACCTCCTCCGATACCACTTGATCCAGGGATCTTTTGCTTATAGATGTATCAAAATAATCACATGTAGAAATTGCATCTTAACATAGAAATTTAATGTGCACATGAGAGAAGAAGAAGAAACACATAAAGCATGAGAAGAAGACAACAAGACTTGATAACATAGTTTGTCCAACTTGGACTACATCTTCAGGCCCTGCTCGATCAATGGAGAGGCCTTCATTCATTAAATGGCATGAAAAGAAGAGAATACAATCATTAGTTACATAAAATTAGTATTATACCTCCATTCTAGAAAATGGCTGAGAAATGGATAACTTAGATGGAGAAATGGATAGTACCTCTGTGTTTGTGGTGTTAAGAGGGGCTGAAAACATATAAAATTTGTCCAATTCAGAAAAAATGCACTTTCGGCCCTCCTGCACTGCTCCTGCCTCAAACTGCATGCCAAAATCCTTTCCCTTGTACTTTTTCCAATCATCGGGCTTTTATAATGTCTCTTTTGTGGCAAAGGCCGCTTAAATCGAGGGTTGTTTTTTTTCAGAATAGAAGTCGGTGGAGTAGAAGGATCGACGGGCTCAACTAATCACCAAGAATAGCCTTTTTTTCGATTGAAGTGATAATACACAAAAACCCGTAAAACACTAAAAATTTGACCAAAACCTTAAACACCAGACTTCAAATATATCAAATTGGGCTTATAGACCCATCGGGTCCAGCCCCTTTATCGCAAATTGCTATTGTTGATGCCAATGGCCTTGTATATCGGGGGATCACTGATTGCCGATACGTTGATCTACTAATCGCCGATATACTGATCCGCTGATCGCCGATATGTCAATTAGATCTGGACTGTTGATCTGTTCCTTGATCATATGGTCCAGATTTCATCACATGTCGCTATCACATCGCCCCTTGGTATCTGGGATTGCCAATCTACCAACCACTGATTTAATCCTGGCCATTGATCTGTTTTTCGATTTGACGACAGATATCACGCGTTGCTGATCGACATATCGCAATCGCAACAGCCCACAGGTCCTAGTCTTATTCCTTGTGTTTTGCCAACCCAATCTGCCAATGTCGATCACTCCATCGCATGTCTTAAGTCCCCTATATCTTCAATAGCCTGCCTCCCTCCAACCTGATATATCGGTAATCACTGATCGAGGGTTTTAAAGGCCTTGCATTAAGTTTTCCCTTTGCACTTATTCCAATGCGATTTTCCCTTTTAAGGCTAAAAACCCATTTTTTAGTGAAAAAGTCACATTTTCTAAATGAACAAGGCAATCTTCTTTCTGCCATAACTTCATCATCCAGACTTGGATTGGTGTGTCATTCACACCGTTGGAATCAAGGTGATGAGCACTTCGATCTGATGTCAAGATACTTTCTTTTCTGCCACTTTGAATTTTGAGATTTTCCATGCCATTGTATCTGAAGATCCACCTGGATCATTTAACCCCAAAACTTAGGCTTTTAACCCCAAAATTGACCCTAGGGGACATGTTCCTAACACTAAGAGTGCCAATATTTTCTTTGACTTCATTTTCAGCACGTTGACAAAGAGTTTTAAACTTTTGAAATGCCTCTGACTTATGATTCAAAAAGTAAACCCATGTCATTCTGCTGAAATCATCAATGAAGAGTAAGAAATATTTGCAACCTCCTAGAGAAGCTTGCAATGGTCCACAAATGTCACTGTGTACTAATTGTAAACGTCTATTTACTCTCCATGAACTTGTCGAGAAATTCTCGCGACTTTATTTTCCATAAATGCAAGATTCACATCTTGCATTTTATTTCTTGAAGGTAGGAAGTCCCTTAACCATTCCCTATTTTTGGAGTTGAGAGAGACTGTCAAAGTTTAGATGTCCATATCTCACATGCCATAATCCGATAGGTGAAATGTTTGTGCTTGATGCCCCTACAAAGTCAAAATTCCTTGGAATAACTATTCCTTTCATCCTTAACAATTTTCCATCTTCATACCCTATTATCATTGTTTTCATGCTCTATTTGATTGAATTAATTTTAACTAGGCCATCCTCCAAAACCACCTGATATCCATCTTGTCGGATCAAGACTAAAGACAACAAATTCTTTTTAAAGGTGGGTACATACCATACATTTGAAATCAAATTTTCTCTATTATCAGGAAGATAAACTTTAACGACACCTTTTCCATAAGGAGTATGTTTTGTATCATCAGCAAGAAATATTGAACTAAGGTGGCATGGTTGGAAGTTCCAAAAGAAGTCTTGTCTAAAAGTCATGTGTTGAGTTTCTCTTGTATCTAAAATCCATGCATATTCATAATCACTTTTAAGAAAAGTGGAAACTAATGCTACTGATTCTGAGTTTGACTTGATGTGAAGACATATTTCGACCATCATTATCTTGATCAGTGGAAAATTGAGTTGTGTTTTGATGGAACTTTGGAATTTTATCAATGGAAGTTCTACACTCTTTTGAAAAATGGACCACTCTGTTAGATCTTCTGTAGACAATTTAATTCAAGTCTTTGCCTCTTCCTTGATACTATCCTCTGCCACTATGAGTTTTCCCTCTGCCTTGAAAGTTGCCTCTATTTTGAAAGTTTCCTCTGCCTTGAAAGTTGCCTCTGTTTGGAAAGTTTCCTCTACCTTGATTGTTTCCTCTTCCTTGAAATCTTCCTTGACTTTGGCTTCTTCCACGACCTTGTCCACTATGTGTTGTTGGATGTTGATTGAAATGTCCTCTTCCTCTGTCTCTAGAACTGTCAGTTGATGATTTACTTGTGCTTGCCTCTATAAAGAAGACATATTCCCCTTGTTTCTTCTTCCCAAATGTTTTGTTGTGTTGAGCCAACATCTCACTTAGCTCATCAAAATTTAATTTATCTAAATTTCCAGTCACTTGTAGAGTTTCCAAAAAATGCGTGTAAGAAGAAGGCAATCCAGCAATTAGAATTGTGGTCATGAAACTGTCATCTACTATTTGAAATCAAACTTTTACTGTTTCTTGCTTAATATTTTTAAGCATGGAGATATACCCAAGGAAATCTCCTCCCTCAGATGGTTTTTGTTGAATCAACTTAAGTTGTAGATCAAACTTTTTTTATTCAGGTTGTGTATCAAATAGATCTTTGAAAGTATGCAAAGCAGACCATGCATATGAGGCATTTTCAATATGAATCTACATTTCATCATTAACTGAAGACTTTCTAAGAGCTAGCGCCTTGACATTTTTAACTTCCCATTTTGCAAGTGAAGTTACATCTGTGGGTTTATTAGGCTTAATGTCTCCATCACATATGTCTTTGCACAATTCATTATATATTAGAGTGCTTTCAATGAGACGTTTCCATGTCTTGTATGATTTTACCCTTTCAAGCTTATCAGAATCATAGAACATATTAATTAACTTTGACATTGTAGTTTTGAAGCTTTGCACCAAAAATAATCAAGCAGGGGAAAAAGATGAGCAAAACGTCACACGAAACACGCCACGCAAAAATGATCTATTGGGGCTTGGCCTTGACCCTCGTATAGTTGTTGGAGGAGAAAAATGACTGAGATTTTCACTTAGCTCTAGTCAATTTCTCTTAAGAATTTTACAATGAAATCTTTCAAAATTTGACTGATTTACAATCCCTTGCAAAATTTTATGCAAAATGTACTCTAACCCCCCCTCAAAGTAAAAAATTACTTTGAGTTACAATGTCGCACTTATCTCTCCAGATAAAAAAAATATAGATATAATCTCCTTATTGCTCCAAAAATTACAAAATTTACTGCCCCAAAGATTTACAAATAACCCCTCACACCTTATTACTCTAGAAAAAAAATATAATTTACAGGTGCACCTTATTACTCTACAAATTTTACAAAAAATAAATTCCCAAAAATTCAAAAACTCACCATATCTCTCCAAAATAAAAATATTCCTTATGTCTCTAAGAAACTCCTCTTCACTCTTCAATAAACTTGAAACTTACTTGAAAAAGGCATTTTAAGAAGCTCAAATTTGTCCTTACATTGGTTGACGCTATCCTCCAGGTTGGTTGCTGACTAGCTCACGTTGGCTTCCACGTTGGTTGCTGACTGGCTCACATTGGTTTTCACGTTGGCCTTCACGCTGCTTGTTGGCTAGCTCACGCTGACCTTCACGCTACTTGCTAGCTAGCTCATGTTGGCTTCCACGCTTACAATTTTCGGCACTCTGCCTTTAGTCACACTATGGTAGCTCTAGTTATGATCTAACAATCCGATCCAACTATTGTAGATTTTGATTTCAATTATCTCAAATCATAGAAACTATCCCGAAAAGCTTTGCCCTCACTTCTAGTATTTCTGAGAAATAGCAGAGCGGGAACAACGAGACAACAAACCAAATAAAGTACAGAATCTAGTATAAATGTGAGATCTTTCTAAGGATTATGTGGAATCTTCACTATAGATAAACTTACAAACAGTAAGCAGTAATTTCTTCTTGCAAATGAGGGCTGTATAAACTCTGCAGTAAAAAAAAATTGATCCAGTTTGCAATTGCTGGAATGGTAAAAGATTTTGCAAATGAATTGAGTGGTGTAGTCCCTATCTGTTGTGGATGTATTCTGGCGTCATTGAATTTTGACACAGTTGCACTATTTGGTTCAATGAAAACCTTGGTGATCACTCCCTCTCCGGCATGGATGCTCCCCCATCGTCATTGTGACAAGTAGAGAAATTCATTTCCGAGCTATAGAAAAAGAAAGGACAACAGTTTGAGAATGAGGACTGCCTAAGGCAATCAGGGAATACAGTGGTTGAAAGTGGGCTAGATCTGACTATGGAGGATGTGCTTATCATGGTCAAACAACGTGTTGAAGTGGAGCAGATAACATAAATTCAAGACACAGGAGAAAATTTTGATAATAATAAAAAATTGATTTCAGATTTAAAAATCTAAAATCAATAAAATAATAAAATTTCTTTTCCTTTTAAAAAAAACTGGACAGTTTGCATACCAATTATTTGCTGAGCAATTCAATGGAGTTTTCCAAGAACTTATAGATCTAGAATCTCCTTCTCACATCAGCTGCATTACTGAAGCTCTGATACCACAATAATGGCAGAAGTGTCATCAGACACACAATTTTATTAATCAGCAAAAGAAATTACATAATAATTTTGCAAGAGTTTACACACACACTCCAACACTCTTGAAATTAGTAGAATGAGCTATATATAAGCTCAATGTCCTAACCTATTCTAGTTATGGACTACTTATTAAATTAACAAGTGCCCATTTACAAAAAATGAAATTCTAACCAATCTACTAACTCTACTCCTAAATTGGAACCTAAGATACGACATTATTCTAGATGTCATATCTTTTAGAGCAATATCCTATTTCTAAGTGTCTCTAATATTTAATTAAATATTCTATCCTAACTTTCTGAACTATGAATTATGTATTTTGGATCATCTAACAAATTTCGCATATAAAAAAATAAAATTTTAAATTTTAAAGGAGGTGCTTATCTCAAAACCCTTCACGCATCACCAATAAAAATATTATGATAAGCTCGAGATTAATTTTACTTGGCTCCTCAGAAAACACAGATTGGGAATTGGTTGGTCCAACTAAAAACTTCCCCTAATGCCCGACGATCTAAAAATCACGATTTTCTTGCAAAATTCAATCCAACCATTAAAATAGAGCGAAAAAATGATAATAAAATTCAGATAAATAGAGATACTTGCTATTAACTTCAAAACTTAAATTATCACCTGAACCCCATCGCTAAGCAAGATACCTATACTCAAATCACTATTCAGAAGCTATCATCAATGGCTAAAAAAAAGGTATGCATGAAAACGACACATCTTGCAGTATTTCCATGAAGACTAACACCAACAAAACTTAACTCCAAAGTCTTCCTTTATTATCCAAAAAAAATTACACAAGAGATTTTCGCTTTGCACACGACTCAAAGGTCAGATAGATCAACTGACAAATGACTTCTTATTTAAAGATAAATCCTCTAACATCTAGTTCAAGTGATCCTTGTCAAAGAAATCTCTACCGTTGATGAAAATTAAAATTCCTTTTAATCTCATTCGTCGAAATATTTAAATATTTGGGGAGATTCGAATTTTTCAATTAAATGCATTTTAATTAATTCAAAAATTAAATTTTTGAATTAATTTTCCCAAAATTTTGACTTTGAATTAACCCCAGGGATCAAAGGCTTAAAATTTGACAAAATAATTAATTTACCTTAGTCCTAGGACCTTTTAAAATTTAATTTTTAAGGACCGACTAATTTTTCCTTTGGATAATTTACATTTAATTAAGGCCTAGAATTAATTAAATTTCTGGCTTAGTATTTTAATTAATTTTTTGCCAGAAAATTTAATTAATTAACCTATGAGGGGATAAATTATTTTTCCAACCCTCAAGGCACTTTACATCATGGTTTTCATAATTTTTTACATCACATGGTGGAAACCCATTTGAAATAGACCCTCACAAACTACCCATTTCTGCAACACAAATATAATTCAACAGACTAAGCAATTTGTAATAAAATAACCTAACCAAATAGTTAAGATTATTCTCAAATCACGTTTACATAGACTCGATCTGGAACACTAGGACTAGCCTAAGATCCCAGTGACAAAATCCATTCTAGCTTTGGGGTAAGACTAAAGAAAAACTATTTCGACCATCCGAGAATGGATCAGTGAGACAAAAAACCTCCCGGAATGTAGATCGTCACTAGAAAAGTTGGTTTACCTAGGTAATTACATACGCGATATGGATATGTTGAGATTATTTACATTATACACATGAAAAATGGGTTTACATAACATCTTAGAAGTGAAACTGATGATGATAGTTGTACAGCATGAACACATTGATTAGGTGCTATCCCTTTTGCAAAAAAATGGGTGTACTGCTATGGGTCGTTGACACGTAGTGGTCAACATCTGGCTCTACTTGGGGACATGTTGTTGCACCGAAGGAATGTGAGAATCTAGAATCTGCATCCACACAACACACAATATAACATAAGTAGTGTCCATCCAAAAAATCATCATATAAAGTTAAGCACGTGCAAGATATAAGCTCTTCATTTATTAATTAGTCTAACAACATGAAAAACATAAATCTACCTACAAAATAAAATACTGAAATAAAAGGGTATAGGGTTAAAAATACAATACAAAGGATGCCCCATGGCATTAGATGTGTTCAATGTAGTGCATATTAACATTCGCCTGCTTTCATGAAAATCTATTGGTTATTTATCAGATGTGCCATGTCCAATCCTGCACACGATAAGACTTTTTCCTATCTAAAAATCAAGCTTCTCGTGGCCATCAAATGCATCAAACTGCTTTCTCATTCTCTTTCTCTTGTGATTTTTCTTTGTGGTAGGTTGTGATGTTGACGATGATGTGGTTGTCGCACAACTTCCTTCTTGATCTGAAAAATGCTCATATGGAAAATTTGGAATGTTCAAGACTTATGTGACCTACGCTTCTTTATGAACCTGATTTGTTATGACCAGTGGATCAACCATGTAAGCATCAACCTAATTCTTATCAATTTCCCTTTTATCCGGGTCACCTTCAATTAGCCACTTTTCAATGGAACAAATGACCTCCTCATAATAATATGGAGCTTGCTGCAACAGACAGGGAGGCTTATGATCTGTTGATGTTTCCTTATTTCTTTCATCCACTAACCGATGCTAAAATTTATGTACTTGTATCTTTTCCCTTACTTGTAACTTATTCTAAAGAGTGATCTTTTCAATTGCTATGTCATCCATCTAGTTAGAGTGTTCAACCTTCATAGCACTAACTTCCTTGGCATGGTTTTCCTCTATGGTCAATAACTTATTTTGAAGACATATATGATCAACTTCCATATCTTTTATTACTTTGTCATTATCTTCTTTTATGATCATCAAGCAATTTTTCATAGAGCTCATTTCTCTGTCATGATTAGCTTTCATGGTTTCCATTTCCTTAGTATGTTTTTCTCTCATGACAATTGCATGGAAGTCCTTTCTTTGTCATGACATGCTTCCATGGCCTCCATCAGTGTGTTATGATTTACTTGAATAGTACTCATTTCTTTCTCATGATGAATCTACATGTCGTTCCTCATAGCCTTCATATTCTGAGCACACTTTTATACTACGATGGCTACATGATCGAAGTGTTTAATTTTCACGATTTCCATCTCCTCATCATGTTTTTCCAATTGAGTGTACGAATTTCTCTTATCCTTGGCGTAATAATCTTTCAATTTTTCTTGATTAAGCTCCATATTTTTTATCAAATTCATTTGACTACATTGTATGTCTTTAACCAACTACTTTAGTTCTTCTATAAGATGCTTATCATTTTCCCTTTCATTGTCAACACTGATTTGACAACTTGTTCCTGTTTTTCCACTATCATGGATTCGTCTTGCAATGGTACAAGTGGATGGCACATTTTGATATGGAGAATTGTCTTGAAATATTTCATTCACATTCGGATCCTTTACAAGATCACTTTCATCTTGTTGCATAGTATTAGGGGTACAAGGTGAGACACCTTGATCTCCATATCTATCTTTAAAAGAATTGATGATATCTTGTAAAGAAGCGAAAGAATCTTCAGAACAATTATGAAACCAATTCAAATGACACTAGGAAATGTTGCACTGATGGGATAAGAAATGATGAATGATTAGTGATTAGAAAAATGTTGTGTCGACCAAGGACAAAAAAAACCTATCCCCGGAAATGGCGCCAAAAAATGTTGTTGCACAGAATGTCTAGGCAGCACGACAACAGCTCAGATCGAGGACTATCACCCTGATCCCCAATCTCTCTGTTTAAGTTGTCTCCCTACAACAGGATAAGGGGGGTAGATCCTATGGAAAAGTGGAATGAAGAAGAACTAGTTGAGAACCAACCAGCTCAGGAGACACAATGAAGCGACCAAGTACTTGATTAACATTTAGCAAGATTTATAGGATTTGATTAGATTTTAAACGATTGATATCAGTGGCTTATGGAGTCAACAATATTGCTAGGGAAATTAAGACCAAGTAATCGATTATAAATTGTTGCTTAGATGAATGACTATCTTATATGAAATGTGGGTCCTCAAGCTAATGTGAGATGCAAGAATCTTAGTTAATTTTAGTTAAATGCCTATTTGAATTTGAATCCTTTGATCCCTTCTATGTTGATCCTGATTTCGTAGTAATTGGCAGAGAGAAGATAAGGTGAAGCACACTAAGGTGTGATTAACAATACCTCTCCTGAAAATCTAACATACCCTGTGCCTCTGGCGCTGCAGAGAGTTGTGGCTCTGATGATTGTAAGGTCACCATTTTAAATAGTATTAAAAGTAGGATTCTCGAGCAAAGATGGATGGATACCTATCTCTCTATCGACCAAGCTTATTCTTGGAAGTGAATTTTATTTATGTAAAGCTAACTTATATGCAAATGCACCAGATGATGGGATGAAGCTAGACTCAAGGATTAGAAACACTTGTGTCGCAAAAGCCCTTAATCACCAGAATGAAATGTTCGCTTTAGTGGATCAAGACTTAAAAATGAACATCTGGAAATATTAAAATTAAAACCCAAGCTTATTTCAAATCTTTTTGATACAATTATAGCTCAAAGAGAACAAAATATTCTTTACAGTCAATGTCAACAAATGATGAAAAAGTATTCAGCTTAGGAAACAAAGATATGCAATCTATTACAATTCCACAATAGAGTACTTTAACAATTACTTGAAAATGTTTGCAAAATATCTAACATGTAATACACATCAAATAATTCAAGCAATGACAATCAATTTCAATAGATGCAAAATATTCTAGCAATTAAATTTCTAGAGATCTAAATACTTAAAAAAACATGAAATTTAAATGCTAATCAATTCACACTCCTAGAATTAAAATGATTTATGCTTAGTGACATAAATCTAGAAAAAATTGTCACTTTCCTAAAGTCAATCTTTAGATACAAAAAACTTTAAATGTGCTTGGATATGGAGAAGTCAAAATGCTTAATACCACAAAAGTTTTCTTTTGGATTTTACCTTTTACACACATAAAAAAAACCAAGAAGTAACTATAGATTAACGACTTAATTATTCCTTAGGAAAAAAAAATTGATGTGCTAAGTTTTATGAAAGAAGTTTAATTTGGCAAATTAAAAAAAAATTAATGTGACCCAAAAATGAAAATCAAAAGTGCTTAGTTAAATTTATTTTTTTATGGGCCATGAGCCACATAAAAATTTAAAAAGAAAAAAATGTTGAAAGTTTAAGTTCTTTGATTTAATTTACTGGCAATTTCAAAATAAAATAATTAAAAAAACAAAAAAAATAAAATTTTATGATTTTTTAATTTAATTTTTTTTTTTTTTTTTTTAAAGCAAAACGACAAAATGAAAAATGTGAAACTAAATAAAATCAAATAAAAAGAAAATAAAAGAAAAAACCATAACCAAAACCTAAAAGAGAAAAACTCGAATTCTAAAACTGAATCTAACCAAAGCAAATAATAAAAATCAAATATTAAACTAATCTAACTCAAAAATGAAAATAAAAAGAAATTTTGATGCTGCTAACCCTTACTCACGCATACATATACAAAAAAAGTCAAAAGAATAAAATCAAAATCAACCCTAACACATCACCTGAAATCAAAAGCACGTTTTTTGTTTATGTTTGCAGGTTTGAAATGGTTCAACAACTACGTAAGGATGAAGGAGATGGAGCTCGAAGGAGCTTGTAGGAAGTTCAATGCTGACTGCAAATGAGGAGACAGAGCAATGAGGAAAGGGATCTGCATGGAAGGATGAGGATAGTAGCAGATGAGGGATGCATTTGAGGAAGGACACAATAGAAGTGCGAGGACGAAGATGCGGTTAAGGGAAGCCTGTTTTTTGCAACTTAATGGAGAGGCCAGTGACAGGAAGGATGGAAACTAGGAGAGAGAAAGAGGAGCAGAGGTCGCGGCATGGCAGTGAAGGAAAGAGTCTATGTTAAGGCAGCGCTTGGAGAATCAAATTTGAGGCAACAGATTATAACTTTGATGGACGTGAAGCTGTAGCAATGGGTTTGTGGGAGAGGGATAGAGGTTTTTTGAAAAAGAAATCGAAATTTTTCTACAGCAAAGAAAGTGAAAATCCTAGGAAGTAGACAAGTAGCCAAAGAATAGAAGAGATATTTCCAGATTAAGATGTTATACTTCTTCTTAATATTTATCAGTGAAACCCTTAAAAAAAATTCTGGATTTAAAAAATTTCAAGCCCATGGACTGCAAAAGGTTGGATGATATTCCTACAAAAATAATTTTGAGGCTAGATCTTACCCTCCAGTGCCTAGATCTAGATTCAAATCAAAATTCACCTTCAGATCTACAACCTATACCAGAAAACAAAAAACACCAAAAACCTAGATATACAAAAAACAAATAAAACCCAAGAAACACAAGTCAGAAAACCCAAAAACTTTACAAATCTATGCATATGAATGGAAGAACTATCAGATCTGAGGAGTGCGAGTCCAACTCCTCTCCAAGATATGATAATCTAAGGCTCTCAACAACCATATTTATCAATTTTTCACATAAAAAATAAAATTTTTTAATTATAAAGGAGGTGCTTAGCTCAAAACCTTTCATGCATCACTAATAAAAATCTTATGAGAAGCCCGAGATTAATTTTACTAGGCTCCTCAAAAAACATTGATCGCAAGTTGGCTGGTCCAACTAAAAACTTCCCCTAATGCCTGAGGATCTAAACATCAAGATTTTCTTGTAAAACTCAATCCATCCATTAAAATAGAGCGAGAAAATGATAATTAAATTTAGATAAATATAGATACCTATTATTACATTCAAAATTTAATTATCACTTAAACCCCGACAACTGAGAAAGATAATTGTACTCAAATCACTCTTCAGAAACTTTTGTCAATGGCTAAAAAAAAAATTATGCATGAAAACGAAACATCTTAAAGTATTTCCATGAAGAGTGACACCAACAAAAATTAACCCCAAAGTCTTCCTTTATTATCCAAAAAAAAATTACACAAGAGCTTTTCGCTTGGCACTCGACTCAAAGGTTGGATATATCAACTTACAAATGACTTCCTATTTAAAGACAAATCCTCAAACGACTATTTCGAGTGATCCTTGTCAAATCAATCTCAAGTGTTGATGAATATTAAAATTCCTTTTAATCTCATCCGTCGAAATATTTAAATATTTGGGGAAATTTGAATTTTTATTCAAAAATTAAAATTTTGAATTAATTTCCCCAAAATTTTGACTTTGACTTAACCCCAAGGATCAAACGCTTAAAATTTGGCAAAATAATTAATTTACCTTAGTCCTGGGACCTTTTAAAATATAATTTTTAAGGATTGACGAATTTTGCCTTTTGAGAATTTAAATTTACATTGGACCTAGAATTAATTAAATTTCTGGCTTAGGATTTTAATTAATTTTTGGCTAGAAAATTTAATTAATTAACCTATGAAGGGATAAATTATTTTTGCAACCCTCAAGACACTTTACATCATGGTTTTCATAATTTTTTACATCACAAGGGGGAAAACCCATTTGAAATAGACCCTCATAGACTACCCATTTCTGTGACACATATATAATCCAGCAGACCAAGCAATTTGTAATAAAATAACCTAACCAAAAAGTTAGGATTATTCCCAAATCAGTTTTACATAGACTCGAACTAGAAAACTAGGACTCGCCTAAGATCCCAGTGATAAAATCCATTCCGGCTTTGGGGTAAGACTGAAGGAAAACTCTACCGACCATCCGAGAATGGATCAGTGAGACAAAAACCTCCTAGAATGTAGATCGTCACCGGAAAAGTAGGTTTACCTAGATAATTACTTACACAACATGGATATGTTGAGATTATTTACATTATACACATGTAGAAAGGGTTTACATAACATCTTGGAAGTGAAATTGATGATGATAGTTGTACGACACGAACACATTGATCAAGCGCTATCCCTTTTTTGAAAAAAGTGGCTATGGGTCGTTGACACGTAGTGGTCAACATGACAAAAACTAGAGGGGACACCTACTCACTATCTGAAATGGGGTAAATGAACCCTGGATCCAAAATTTTTCTACAATTCTTCCTTTACTATGTATTTGAGGGTTAGTTTCACTCTCCTTTGATGTTGGTGCACTGGTTTGCATCCTTCCTTGATGTAGATGTGGTGAGTACACACTTAAGGATGCACTCCCTTCATTTCCTTATAGCTCCAATCAAAGACATCTAAGTGTTCTCTCAGCATGTTACACAACTTCTCTTCTTGGCTGGTTGAGAGAGAGGGGTTGATCTTCAAAGTTCTAGATGGACCAAATTCTACCATTTTGAAATGAGTAGGAATTGGGTCCACTAGGCATAACTTAGTCCAATGATTACCCTCAGGTTCCTTCACAAGCTCATCAAGGGGTATGGTGTTGGGGGGTTGGTTCTGGAGGATTTGGTTAATGAGGTCATCTTCATCAGTTTGTCCCCACCTATGACAACATCTAGGGTACAAATTGGATGGGATGTAGAATGATACACTTCATCTTCCTCCTCCTCTTCCAACCATAGGGGCAAGTCATGGTCAAGGAATGGTTGAGGAGAAGGGTACAATACCAATTGTTTGGACAAATGACAATTCTTAATGGTCATGTTCCTAGCTCTGCAACTTATGTAAGAATTAGTAGTGGCTAACCATGGTCTTCGAAGGATGAGAGGGTAGCCATTGAATTTGGTCTTGGAATGGAGAACTAGGAAGTCAACAGGATACTCCCAGGAATCAATAGACACCATTACCTCCTCAATAACTCCTTCGGGAGCCACTGTGGACCTGTCTGTAGGTTGCAACACTATTGTGTTACTTCTCAAATATCCTTGGATTTTTAGTTTGAGGATGTTTTCCTTAGTCATCACATTAATGGTAGCGGCAAGATCAATCAAGGTGTGGGGGGAAATGATTTCATCGATGTGCACATTTACCACAGGACTTCCAAGATCTAGATACTTTGGGCAAATCACTCTCCCCAGCATCAAATCAGACAATTTGCCAATGAAATTGATGGTAGGGGTGTCTTTGTTTCTCCTCCAAGGATGTTTGAAGAATTCCTCTTTTATAAGCTTATTGTAGATGGGAACACCATTGATAGCTTGGAGGAGTGGGATTTTCACACACAAGTTTTACAATTCTCCCAAAAGTTCAGTTTGTTCTAGGGTGTACTGGTTAGGATGGATCAATATTTCAGGAAAATGAGGTGGATTAGATTTAGGAACATTCTCTTCCTTTTCCTCTTCAAGCTCCTCGGGTGGAGATGGAGGTTGGTTATCTGGTAACACTCTTCCAGGCCTAAGGTTAATTTCTTGAATCTCCACAACATAGGCAGGGTAAGATGTCTCTCCACTATAAACCAATTTTTCCTTCTTGCTGTTCGAGTTTAAATTTGGTTCAGCAAGCATATGAGGTTTCTTGGATAGAGCGGGATGAATGAGCTGTGGTTGAGATGGAGGTGGAGGCAGTAAAGTAGTAGGTTGGTTGAATTCAGGCCTCCAACCTTATGATGGGGTATTCCACTAAGGATGTGGAGAAGCATATGGTTGAAATGGTTAATTGGCAGGTTTGGGAGGATACTGAGGTGCATAAGACCAAGGAGAAGGTGTGGACCATGAAGGGTGAGTAGGAGAACACCAAGGGGGCAGGGATGGATTCTGATTGGGATGGTAATAGGAATAGGAAGCACCCTACATGCCCTACTGGTATGGCCTAGGCCCTTGAGGCCTCCTTTGATTCATATCACAAAGTTGTTCAACCCCACCTTGAGCCCCTTAGTACAAAAATTTCAATCCAGGAAAAGAAGGACACTTATCTATGGAATGGTTTTCTTCATAGGCCGAGCAGACCTCTAAAACATTTAATGGACATTCATTTATGAGGTGTGTTCTAGTGCATTTAGGGTAAAATATAGCTAAGGCTCTCTATGTTTCCTCTTGTTTCCTCTTGTTCTACATGGTTTCCATTTGCAGAGAAAAGGTATGCAGCATTTCACTTTTAAGGTCCTCCAAAATGTTTCCAACTTCACTCTTGATAGATGTGGTGGAGGAAGAGAAATTGGACAAATCTTGACTAGCCCTATCCTTCTTTCTAGCAGCCCTAGAATGGTTTTTGAATACATTCTTGATATTGTTATAGGGTATCTGATAAATGTCCCCTCCAAAAATCATGTTTATAATTTCTAGTATGTCCTCCCTGATTCCTCTAAGAAGGACTAACTTGAGTGATTCATGATCAAGGGTGCATCTAGCCCTTTTGTAATTGAGTTGCCATTTTTCCTCATAGTCTTCCAAGATTCATCAGGTCCCAGGGTCATTCTAAAGAATTCCTCTTTGGTGTTATTGGACCTACAATAGTCCTTGTACTTTTTGTTAAGGATTGCTACATTGAGTCCAAGTAGTGATGTTATCCCTAAGTAGACCTATGAACTAGTGAAAGGTTGCATCCTTAAGGGTGGATGGGAACAACTTCAACTTATGTTCATCAAAGGTATAATCATAAGTTCTATAGATGACATAAAACTCAAAGAAGAAGGTATTAGGGTCCTCTGAGGTTAATCCATAGAAGTGAGGAAGGGAAGAGGGGCTTATCATTTTCATCCTAGTATCTCCATTAATCTCTCTAATGGGAAAAGCACCCTCATTTATGTTTTCAGCCATGATGTAAGTGTGTGGAATGGTATCTTCTTTTTCCCCAATAGGCTCTTCAGATATCTTAGGTTGATCACCTAAGGGGTCCTCTAACTCCCATGTAGTTAGAGAGGTAAGATGACAGTCATTGATGAAGAGGGAATTTTTACTTTTTGATGGTGTGAGGGTATTTGGCAAGAATTTCCCTAAAGTGTCTCTACTCCTACAAGGCATGAAAGAAATGTATTTTTTTACGAGTTTTTTCAAAACCAAATGTAAGATATAAAGGAAAGAAAGAGTAACATCTATCTAGTAAATACAAAATAGTATGAAAAAGTAGAAATTACATCTACATAGACACATCCCCGGCAATGACACAAAAAAGTGGTGAACCCTCGTATTGCAAAAAGGATGCTGCAACTCCCAGAGCTACCAACTTTACTTTATCAACTCAGGGTTTCGTACAAACTTGGAGGTGACAATGCTATATACACATCAGATGCATCATTCTACTCATGTCACTCTCAACTAGATCACTTGACCATTAGGGTTCCAGACCATTCCTCTATTGAACTAAAAGGATTCTGATTACTGAAAGTAGAATGTCAAGGCTAGTTCTAGTGCAGAGAAGGTAAATGCTTGTTAATTCAAGAAATGAAAGTTGCCAACTTATAAGTGTTATGAAATGACATAAATCATCTAGCTATGAAATGACACAAATCACTTGTAGAAAGGAAACCATGTTAATATTGCACTTGATCACATAACTATCAGGGTTGCTTGAAAATATAAGATTTCTCTACCATTTCATAATTCAAACATGCATGCATTAACTATCACATTCACACTTGCAAAATAGATAAATTTCTAATTGCTAGATTTAGAAATAAAAGGGCTAATGCTATCTGATCTTGAAGGAGGAAAAGGAGTGAAAGGACTAGTCTATGTTAGAAAATTATATATTACGGAGCAATGGAACACATAAAATATTGCAGAAATATAAACACAGAAAACACATAAAACAAGAGAGACACAGATATACATGGTTCACCCAGTTTGGGCTATGTCCACACCGAACAGCCAGTCCTTCCTTTCTATTATCTAGCAAAATGAAGAGACACAACCTACAGCAGATCCGTTGTAATATCCTCTGTTTTCTCTCACAGTCTCACCTCACTGCTTCTCACTCGGATAATACACATATATTACACAGACTCAATACAATTCTCTCATACAAAGAGAGGGGTTGCCTACTAGGGCAAAAAACCCTAAACTAAACATAAGTTCTACCATCAAATCATCCGCCTAATGAACAACCTAGATTGACTAGAAATTAGTATACTTTTACAAGGCAATTTTACATTTGTTTTTAGCTTCGGGGGCGCTACCCCCGAAACCCCCACTGGGGGATCGCTGGTCCCCAGATCCCCCAACCGGGGGGGGATCAGCCCCCCGAACCCCTGCAGGGGGGACAAGTCCCCCCCACACCCCCCTGCGTGGAGGGGTGTACAAACTTCCTAGGATATACATCTAGTTGAAACAAAGACATCTAAACAATCATGCTCCATACTCAACAATCTCCCACTTGGAGAATGATTGTAGCAACTCCACCGCTACTTCATTTGCTGGACAATGACTCCTCTTTGGACCTGGTTGTTTCTCATCTTCATCGTCATCCTTGAAGGCCAATTGAAACTGAGCA